>JAVJIX010000245.1:132500-155000 GCA_036785185.1 Paratrypauchen microcephalus | reverse complement strand
TTAGTCCTGGTTTAGTCCAGCTTTAGTCCTGCTTTAGTCCTGCTTTAGTCCTGCTTTAGTTCTGGTTCAGTCCTGGTTCAGTCCTGGTTTAGTCCTGGTTTAGTCCAGCTTTAGTCCTGCTTTAGTCCTGGTTTAGTCCAGCTTTAGTCCTGCTTTAGTCCTGCTTTAGTCCTGCTTTAGTTCTGGTTCAGTCCTGGTTCAGTCCTGGTTTAGTCCTGGTTTAGTCCAGCTTTAGTCCTGCTTTAGTCCTGCTTTAGTCCTGCTTTAGTTCTGGTTCAGTCCTGGTTCAGTCCTGGTTTAGTCCTGGTTTAGTCCTGCTTTAGTTCTGGTTCAGTCCTGGTTCAGTCCTGGTTTAGTCCTGGTTTAGTCCTGCTTTAGTCCTGGTTTAATCCTGGTTTAGTCCTGGTTTAGTTCTGGTTTAGTTCTGGTTTAGTCCTGGTTTAGTTCTGGTTTAGTCCTGTTTACATTCTGAATTCTGAGCTTTGACCTTTTGATCCAAACTCTTGAGTTTTTCCAAGCGTGACACGAGGCTCCTGTTTGTGGTTTAATGAAGTAAAATAATCATGTGAAAGTCTGACTCTCATAATCTACGTCATTACGCCACAGCGCCCCCTGCAGGCCACACGGGTCACTACAGACTCATCATGACATGAACTGAGGTGTTCCCTGATCAAACACAGCGGAAAATGAAGGGGTCTCTTTGTCTTCCAAGAAACATTTCACCTTTTAGATTAGAGTGTCCCCCAGGCTGGGTCACTCCATGAACCCTGACCGCCTCTCCTATCCTCCTCTCCTATCCTCCTCTCCTATCCTCTCCTATCCTCCTCTCCTATCCTCCTCTCCTATCCTCCTCTTCTATCCTCCTCTCCTATCCTCCTCTTCTATCCTCCTCTTCTATCCTCCTCTCCTATCCTCCTCTCCTATCCTCCTCTTCTATCCTCCTCTCCTATCCTCCTCTCCTATCCTCCTCTCCTATCCTCCTCTCCTATCCTCCTCTCCTATCCTACTCTCCTATCCTCCTCTCCTATCCTCCTCTCCTTCTCTCCTCTTTTCTCCTCTCATCACCTGTCTCCTCTCCTCTGGTTCTCTGACCTTCTACCGCTCAGGATGCCCACAGTTGGAGCACCATGGGGTCACATCTCTCCTCCTCTCTTGTCTCCTCCTCTCCTCTCCTCCTGTCCTCCCCCTCTCTTCCTCTCTTGTCTCCTCCTCTCCTCTCCTCCTGTCCTCCCCCTCTCCTCCTGTCTTTCTCTCCTCCTCAGAGTGCCCACATTTGGAGCACAATGCTGGGTCACTCTTCTTCTCCTCTCCTCCTCCTCTCTCCTCCTCTCCTGTCATTCTTTGACCCTCCCATCTCTCTCCTCTTCTCTTCTCTTCTCTTCTCCTCTCTCCTCTCTTTTTCTCTAGTTCGCTAACCCCTCTCTCCTCCTCAGAGTGCCCACATTTGGAGCATGATGCTGGGTCACATCTCTCCTCCTCTCTTGTCTCCTCCTCTCCTCTCCTCTCCTCTCCTCCTGTCCTCCCCCCTCTCCTCCTCTCTTGTCTCCTCCTCAGGGTGCCCACATTTGGAGCACAATGTTGGGTCACTCCTCTTCTCCTCTCTTTCTTCTTCTCTCCTCCTTCCTCCTCCTCTCTTCCTCATCTTCCATCATTCTTTGAGCCTCTCATCTCTCTCCCCTCTTCTCTTCTCTTCTCCTCGCTCCTCTCTTTTTCTCTAGTTCGCTAACCCCTCTCTCCTCCTCAGAGTGCCCACATTTGGAGCATGATGCTGGGTTACATCTCTCCTCCTCTCTTGTCTCCTCCTCTCCTCTCCTCCTGTCCTCCCCCTCTCCTCCTCTCTTGTCTCCTCCTCTCCTCTCCTCTCCTCCTGTCCTCCCCCCTCTCCTCCTCTCTTGTCTCCTCCTCAGGGTGCCCACATTTGGAGCACGATGCTGGGTCACTCCTCTCCTCCTCTCTTTCTTCTTCTCTCCTCCTTCCTCCTCCTCTCTGGCCCTCTCCTGTCTCCTCAGAGTCCTCATAGTTGCTGGGTCACTCCTCTCTCCTCTCTTCCTCCTCTCCTGTCATTCTTTGACCCTCTCATCTCTCTCCTCTTCTCTTCTCCTCTCCTCGCTTTTCTCTAGTTCGCTAACCCCTCTCTCCTCCTCAGGGTGCCCACATTTGGAGCATGATGCTGGGTCACATCTCTCCTCCTCTCTTGTCTCCTCCTCTCCTCTCCTCTCCTCTCCTCCTGTCCTCCCCCTCTCCTCCTCTCTTGTCTCCTCCTCAGGGTGCCCACATTTGGAGCACAATGTTGGGTCACTCCTCTTCTCCTCTCTTTCTTCTTCTTTCCTCCTCCTCCTCCTCTCTTCCTCATCTTCCATCATTCTTTGAGCCTCTCATCTCTCTCCCCTCTTCTCTTCTCTTCTCCTCGCTCCTCTCTTTTTCTCTAGTTCGCTAACCCCTCTCTCCTCCTCAGAGTGCCCACATTTGGAGCATGATGCTGGGTTACATCTCTCCTCCTCTCTTGTCTCCTCCTCTCCTCTCCTCCTGTCCTCCCCCCTCTCCTCCTCTCTTGTCTCCTCCTCTCCTCTCCTCTCCTCCTGTCCTCCCCCTCTCCTCCTGTCTTTCCTCCTCAGAGTGCCGACAGTTGGAGCACAATGCTGGGTCACTCCTCTTCTCCTCTCTTTCTTCTTCTTTCCTCCTTTCTCCTCCTCTCTGGCCCTCTCCTGTCTCCTCAGAGTCCTCATAGTTGCTGGGTCACTCCTCTCTCCTCTCTTCCTCCTCTCCTGTCATTCTTTGACCCTCTCATCTCTCTCCTCTTCTCTTCTCCTCTCTTTTTCTCTAGTTCGCTAACCCCTCTCTCCTCCTCAGGGTGCCCACATTTGGAGCACCATGCTGGGTCACTCGGTGCACCTGTCCCCCGTCCCGGTGCAGAGCCTGTCGGAGCTGGAGAGAGCGCGTCTCCAGGAGGTGGCGCTGTGGCGTCTGGAGGAGAGAGAGCTGGACTTTAAGATCTGCATCCCCAAAGGTACACAACAAATACTACTACATATACTACTACTACTACTGTTACTACTACTGTTACTACTACTGATAAGACTTGTATTGATCACAGGCTCCTGGAAATGTGTTGTTTAAATCCATTTTGTATTTTTTTTCTTGAGCTGTCAGACAATCTTAGCGTTACAACTTTTTTGCTTATGTGCGCGTTGTGTCTCCATGGAAACTGCTGAACATCCCACCATAGAGATGCATGTAGAACACCCCGAGCGTCATGTCACTGCAAAGGATCGATTACTACGGCTACTGCAGATGAATTTCCTTCAGATAAATAAAGTATTATCTATCTTATACATCTATCTACTACTACTACTACTACTACTACTACTACTACTACTACTACTACTACTACTACTGCTACTGATAGTACTACTATCACTGCTCCTGAAAAAGGATGGGTCAAATGCAGAAGTCAAATTTCTCCCGTGTGTCATTGTGTGTGAGACCAAATAAAGACTTAATCTTAATCTTCTGATACTAATACCACTACTATGGCTGTTGCTACATATACAGTAATCCCTCGTTTATCGCAGGGTTTAGATTCCAGAAATAACCCACAATAAGAGAAATCCGTGAATTAGGACAACTTTATATTTTACAATTATTCTACATGTTTTAAGGCTGTAAATGCCTCACCACACACATTATACGCTTTTCTCAGACTGGAATTAACCTTTTCTCACATTTCTCTCTCATTTAAACACTCAAACTTTCATAGATTTTCAACAAAATGTATTAATAGTGACGCGTGGGGGGAGACACGGCTCCGGGAGCCCCGCCGGACGTGCGAGGAGCACTGCCACGTCCCGGGACGCGACGCGCACCAACCCCTTGGAGAAGTGCGCGACACGTGCACCCCTCATCGTGGTCAAATCCGTGACAGAGCAGCACGACCGGCGCGAGGCCGCGCGTACACCTCAGCCCGAGCAACAAACCAGCCGCACGAAACCAGCAAAGAGCGACACGTAGTGGTTTAATCCTGGTTTAGACCTGGTTTAGAGTTGGTTTAATCCTGGTTTAGACCTGGTTTAGAGTTGGTTTAGTCCTGGTCTAGTCCTGGTCTGGTCCTGGTCTAGTCCCGGTCCCCCCTGCGTCCCCCATCTATCAGTCGGCAAAGGTCTACAGTCTCTTAGCCAATCAGGACGCAAAACACAATGTTACAATTTTTTTTTTTTTTATTTAAAAAATCAAAAAAAAATCCGCAAAACAGCGAGGCCGCGAACAGTGAACCGCAATAGAGCGAGAGACCACTGTACTACAAATACTGGTACTATGGCTACTGCAACTGCTACTACTACTGCTACTAATACTAATACAAATACTTGTATGCTTACTGCTGCTACTAGTACTAATACTACTACCCCTTCTACCCAGTCTATTTCTCCAGACACAGCCACAGTGTTTATCAGGGTTTGACCTGCCCCTGTCTGCACACTTCACTTCTCAGTAAACACGAGGCGTGAGGGTCTTCAGAAAGGTCAGAGGTCACCTGAGTCTTCGATCACATGAACCTCACATTCCACAGATAAGAAATACTCACCATTTTATACTCCTCTGCCCGTTAAAATTAAATAAAAGCATCTGTACGGTACTCCAAAATAAAGTACACACGAGTCTATGGATGTTTCATATTTTAGTACAAATATTGTTCAAATTTAAAAATATAATTCTGGTGAAGTTTATCATTTCACTTGCTGAACACGGGCAGCAGATGTGACATAGATTCTGCAACAATGAAGTCTAAATTACACAACAGGTTTGATTAGATTAAAAAATGACATCTTTATTCTGTGACATCAATGTTTAAGCTGACATTAAAACTGTTTTTGTGCATACATTGTTCCTTATTTACACACAGAAAACAGTCATTTTTATTTCAGTTTAAACACATTTTGATGAGTTTTCAGTGTTGATCACATTGACACTTTTGCTGGGGGCGCTCTACATTTATCTCTATAGTGGAAAGTTCAGCAGTTATCATGGTAACGCCCATTAATAAACACTGCCAAAAAGTTTTAAGATCACCTGAAATCTTAAAGGAGAATTAAAGTTTTTTTACAATCTGAGCCTTATTTCGGTAATAAAACAAGTTGTTTTACTCACCCATAGCACTTTGGTGTCATATGGAGCACTTCCAGAGATGTTTTAGATTTGCGATCTCCGTAACGTGAGTTCTCGGGGCACATGTTTGTGGTCTCCAAATAACACAAACTTTAGCGCTTTTCAAATCATAGAAGCCCGATGTCTTAGTCTACACTTACGTTTGAGTCAAAAGTGGCCGAGATTTAGCCATACTTTCGAGTAGATGAGGACGCCAGTGCGCAGGGGCGTTCTTTGACGGGGGCCACCTGGGCAATTGCCCCTAGCGGCATCGCGGGGGGGGCACCGCGGTGGCGCGAAGCAAAAAAAAAAAAAAGCCGGTGCGGTGCGCGGGGGGTGGAGGGCTGGTGCTGGCTCGTGAAGACAGAGTAGCGCCCCCACCACACGCACCCACCGCCCGCGCCTGTACAATCCTGTGTAACACCGGTCTTTTTGTTAATTATGTTACTCTATGGTAACTCAATGTGCACTTTTAGAGTACTGACTGATTCTGCAAAGGGGGGGGGGGGGTAATTGCCCCTTTGGTCTTTTTTATGTTCAAAAACTTTTTTTGTAATTATTGTTTATATTTTTTATTACAGTACTCATTAAAACTGTACATTTGTTTCTGAAAGTAGTTGTTGTGAATTGAGTTTGTTTGGACAACGGTCTTGTTTGTTTTTGGCTGGTGGGGCAGATGTTAGGGTTTGGTCAGAGGGAAGGGGGGGCAAGAGTGGCTTTCACCCAGGAAGTAAATCACTCTAGGAACGCCACTGGCAGTGGCTTATTTCGCTCTCAGCTCTCGGGACCCAAACATGAAACGCAAAGCTGTAAATTATGGATAATGGATACGAAAGCGTAGACTAAGACATTGAGCTTCTATGATTTGAAAAGTGCTAAAGTTTGTGTTATTTGGAGATGCCCCGAGAACTCGCGTTACGGATATCGCAAATCTAAAACATCTCTGGAAATGCTCCATATGACACCAAAGTGCTATGGGTGAGTAAAACAACTTGTTTTATTACCGAACTAAGGCTCAGATTGTAAAAAACTTTAATTTTCCTTTAATAAACACTGACAAAAAGTTTTAAGATCACCTGAAATCTTAAGGAAAAAATACAACATGTATTTAAAGACCTCATTTTCAGGAGTCTGTGATCAGTCCAAGCGTTCCTGTTCCTGTTTAGTGTTTTTCAACAAAAGGTGAGAGGGACTAACTGTTGGCTAATGCTAACTAGTTTGTGACTGTAATTTTGTGTGTGAGAGACTTGTTTAAAATAATCTCACCTGTTGTAGTTTGTGCTAAGTCAGGTCTTTCTTGTCAGATTGTGTTAAAATAAAACTCAAATTAAAGTCTAACAAGGCCTCAGACAGAGCATGCCTACAGTTAGCATCACACCGCCACAGAATGTTGATTTAACCAGCTGTAAGTATCAATATTTGTTATACAGAATGTGGATTTAATGAGGTCAGGGGAAGTGCCACGAAATGATCATGTTCAATCAATTTTCTTTGGGAATTTGTCTGAAAAATAAATAATACAAAATTCCCGTTAATCAGCTGGCTCTGGTCCTGTGGGAGAATGAAATCATCTGAAAACCACCATGACTTTTTTGCTGCTTCTGTGCGTCTGGATTTTCTTGTCCTTTCTGGAGTTGTTCTCAGCTCTTGTGGTCATCAGGGACTTTGGAAATAACCAGTCCCTCCCAGTCCCGCATGTTTCCCAGGGCTGTTACACTACACCAAGTGCAAAGAATAAGGCAACAGTTTACATAAAAGTTCAATCAGAAAAAAAGATATTGTATCATAATTAACAAAATAGTTATAGCCAGGACTAAACCTGGACTAAACCAGGATTAAACCAGAACTAAACCTGGACTAAACCAGGACTGAACCAGGATTAAACCAGAACTAAACCTGGACTAAACCAGGACTACACCAGGATTAAACCAGAACTAAACCTCGACTAAACCAGGACTACACCAAGTCAAATTCTCACAAGTCAAATGTAGTTTAATTTTTTCTGTACGGGAGCAATAAAGTCTACCTTAACTTTAACCAATAAACCCAGTCTAAACCAGGTCTAGACCAGGTCCAAACAAGGTCTAAACCAGATCTAAACCAGGACATACAAAGACCCTAGCCAGGTCTAAACCCGGTCTAAACCAGGTCTAAACCCGGTCTAAACCAGGTCTAAACCAGATCTAAACCAGATCTAAACCAGATCCAAACAAGGTCTAAACCAGGACATACAAAGACCCGAGCCAGGTCTAAACCCGGTCTAAACCAGGTCTAAACCAGGTCTAAACCAGGTCTAAACCAGATCTAAACCAGATCCAAACAAGGTCTAAACCAGGACTAAACCAGGACATACAAAGACCCTAGCCAGGTCTAAACCAGGTCTAAACCAGGTCTAAACTAGGTCTAAACCAGGTCTAAACCAGATCCAAACAAGGTCTAAACCAGGACTAAATCAGGACATACAAAAATCCTAACCAGGTCTAAACAGGACTAAACCCGGTCTAAACCCGGTCTAAACCAGGTCTAAACCAGGTCTAAACCAAACCCAAACAAGGTCTAAACCAGGACATACAAAGACCCTAGCCAGGTCTAAACCCGGTCTAAACCAGGTCTGAACTATGTCTAAACCAGATCTAAACCAGATCCAAACAAGGTCTAAACCAGGACATACAAAGACCCTAGCCAGGTCTAAACTAAACCTGGTCTAAACCCGGTCTAAACCCGGTCTAAACCAGGTCTAAACCAGATCCAAACAAGGTCTAAACCAGGACATACAAAGACCCTAGCCAGGTCTAAACTAAACCTGGTCTAAACCCGGTCTAAACCCGGTCTAAACCAGGTCTAAACCAGATCCAAACAAGGTCTAAACCAAAGGCCGTAACCAGGTCTAAACCAGAACTAAACCAGAACTAAACCAGGATTAAACCATCACTTAACTCCATTTCCATTTCCACATGAGCTTGTTGTAAAGTCTAAATCGCTTTGGGGCGTTTTGTAAATAAACTTTTCATTTCCGTTTTCAGTGAGAATCTGACCCCTGGAGCTCTGTCCAGCTGTGTGCTCTGTTTGGACGCACACTGTGAGATCAGAGCTTCCTTCATGTCCACGCTAACAACAACAATAACACTACACTAATAATACTACTGCACATAACACACAGAACCAGAACCTGAATCCTCCTGCACAACTCAAACTTCACTCGTGTAATAAAGAGGAAACTGTTGGCCTTGGATCCAGAAACACAAACTTCTCTAATAACAAATAATAATAGTATAAAGAAGACAAAGAGAGTGTGACGTCACCCAGCATTCAGCTCCAGTCAAATGAAGCTCATCGAGGCTAACATTTATATGGGTGAATCTGGAGCCGAGTTTCAAATGAGTAATAAGAATGTATTTATGGACAATATAGAGAAATACTAACACCAGTTTCATATAGAGCGGGTTAATACAAACATTTTAAGACCAAAATCGTGAGTCTCACAGCAGCAGTTACAGAGTTCTCATCGCGTTTCCAAACGTCTTTGTGGTTTGTGATGTCAGCGTGAATAAAGCCTGTACAAAACGAACTGGAACGAGGGTCAGTGGAGCTGGAAGCGCCCTCATGCTCACTGACCATTTGGAACGCAGCAGCTCGTCCCTTTATATAAATACAGTCTATGTGTGAGAGAGATTTTGTTTGACCAATGAGGCACTGAAATAAGCAAATCTGATTTGAAAAGTGCTAAAGTTTGTGTTATTTGGAGCCCGCACGGGGCATATTACATGCTCGGGGAATATATTATATGCCCCGAGCTATGGCTAGAAGTCGCGCTAGGCTAACGCAAATCTAAAACATCTCTGGAAATGCTCCATATGACACCAAAGTGCTATGGGTGAGGCTCAGATTGTAAAAAACGTTACTTTTCCTTTAAAGGTCCCATGCATGAAATTTTCACTTTGAGGTTTTTGAACGTTGATGTGAGCTCCCCTACCCTGTTTAGCCCCCCCCCCCCCATGGCTAAAAGTTGCGAAATGTCTAAATAAGATAAGATAAGATAAGATAAGACTTTATTGATCTCACACAGGAGAAATTTACTTGTCACAGTAGCTCCAGGTAGGGACAGTTTGAACAAGAAATAAAAGTGCATGCAGGTAAGAATGGCATAAAGATAAGTAATAATAATAATACAATAAGTAATAATCGAATAAGTAATAATAATAAAACAGTGGAGAGTATTGAAAAAAAACATATTGCATGTTGGAAAAATTATATTGCACGAAATTATATCCCAAAATAGTGAAAATACCACTTCAAATTATATAGTGTTGTTTCGTCACCATGGCAACACTTAGAGCCGAATGTCAGTGCTAGCAGGAGGCAATAGAGCAGGGGTGTCAAACATGTGGCCTGGGGGCCAGATCTGGCCCTCTAAGACCTTTAATCTGGCCCTCGGCTGATTTCCTGTTAAAGGTCCCATGGCATGAAATTTTCACTTTCTGAGGTTTTTGAACGTTAATGTGAGCTCCCCTACCCTGTTTAGGCCCCCCCCAATGGTTAAAAGTTGCGAAATGTCTAAACTGAGCATTTGCGACCCTTTTCTGCGTTAGAAAAAATCGGAGCTCAAACGGGCGATTCTGAACAAGGAAACTTATTGACGTCAGCTCGAAAAAAGAAATGCAAATGCAGTTCCACCCCCGTCTGTCTGTACTCAGCGTCTCTGTAAATCACGTCCAGAGAGTTTGGACTGCGAATGCGCTAGGCAATGCGAAATGCGTTTTTTTATTTGCCTGGAGGCACGTCCGAGTGTTTCTAGGTTCGGAAGTCCTTTATCTGAGCCTCTGGACCTTTGAACAGCAGTGGTTTAATTTTATTTTATGTGGAAATGTGTTTATTTTTCAATGGAACGCTTCTAATCTCTTCTCCACGCAAAAACGCGGAAATGGATCAGAGAGCGCACAGCTGAGAGCGGAGAGTTTGGCCACGCCCCCACCCTCTACTATTGGCCATCTCTTTTCTTCTCATTTGCATTCAAGCAACAACGCCCAGAATGGAGTGTTCAGAGAGAGAAAAATTACTCTTTCTCATCTTATCTCTGTTTCTCATGCACTGAGTGTTGATTTTGAAGAAGGATTCATTTACAGTATTAGGGAACCATTAAGGAGCCATATAAAAGCATCAAGAAGTACCATGTCATGGGATCTTTAAAATAATTTAATTATATTTTAATTTTCTATTAAAATATTGGTAATTTTCTGTGCCTCTTTTCTGCGCAGCTTAGCATAGCAGCATCTCTAGGCAAAAATGAAGACTAAAGCATGACTAAATTCTGAGAAATACTGTACGTACAAGTTCATGTTAAAACATTGTGTTGAAATTGCATTTTTCTTAAAGTTTCAACTTGTTCATAATATTATAATATTTTATAAAAGAAAGAGTTCATCAAATAAAAAAGACTTCTGTAATAGATTTGCATTTCTCTGCACAAATATTTGGATTTATTGCTATTTTTGGGGTATATTTGCCATGAGTTTTCTGATCTGGCCCCTCTGGGATCAAAGTAGGTTTGATACGACACTCCTGCACTAGAGCATCACCAAACAACACTTTAACTGACATAAAAGTCCTAAACTCAAGAGCAGACAATCTGTACTGGGGCAAGACATATTCACCTCGAATATATAGGAAAAAATCTGGTACACTAAGGTCTTTAAATATATAGGAAATAGTTTTTATTGTTACATTTCTTGTTTGTTTTCATTCCAATGTTTTCTGGGTTGCTATTATAATTTTGGAATGAGTGATGCTGTCACAGCTGGGGTCGTACCTTAAAAATATCTGAAAATGAAATAAACAGGTGAATTGTCCCATTGTGAATCTGTTTTTGTTCTAAACACGTCTGACCCTGGGTTTTATGTGTCCCATTTAAGTCCGACTCAAATGGTCCAAATAAACAATGACAAAGAGGCTATTCTCAGAAGGACAGGAAGACGTGACTGGTCTGACCCAGGTCGAAGTCTGAATGAGGTCTAAACCAGGACTAAAACAGGTCTAAAAACAGGCCTAAACCAGGACTAAACCTGGACTACACCAGAACTAAAACAGGACCAACACAAGTCTGAACTTGGACCAAACCAGGACTAAAATCCAGACTCAAAACACACCTGTTCAGACAATCCTACACCACATAACAGTCACTTTCAGTCACTTTTTCCAGTTTTTGTATCTCTGTTTTTATCTTTGTATTTTAAGTATTTTTATGTTTTAACTTTGTTTTGTACAGTGTCCTTGGGTGTCTTGAAAGGCGCTTTTAAATAAAATGTATTATTATTATTATTATTAAAACCAAACTAATTAGAACTAATCCAAAATATGTCTAACCAAAGTTGAAACCAGGTCTAAAACAAGCCTGAACCAGGACTAAACCGAGAAAGACTAAAACAGGACTAAGACAGGACTATACCTTGCCTGGAAGAATCCATGACTCATCGCTGTACCAGCGGTGAGTCTGGTAACGCTTGGTCCAAAATGCGCTGCGGTTGCGCGTAGACAGACAGCTAAGTGAACCAATCAGAGATTGCGCCATCTTGATTCAAAACTGAGGAGGAACTTCCGCTGCCTAAGAGTGACTTTGCGGGCAAAGGCGGGTGCACTGACGTCACCATCTTTGAACGAATCAGAATCGCGGAGTCCGTTTGTAACCGGAGGAGCGAGAGTGGAGGGAGGGTGTCCAAATGGTATCGCGCTGTATAGGAAATACAGAGAGATATCATTTGGCTGGCCAGGTAAGACTATACTGAGATTAAATCAGGATTAAAACAGGTTTAAACCTGGACTAAACCAGGACTAAAACAGATGTAACCCAGAGCTAAATAAGGGCTAACCTCGCAATAAAACACATTTAAAAGAAGACTAAATCAATTATTAAACCCAGACCAGGAGTAAATTTGGACTAATCCAGGGCATGAACTGGTCAAACCAAGATCAAACCAAGATCTGTGTCAAGCCTGAACCAGGATTAAACCAGGTCTAAAACAGGACTAAAACAGAACTAAAGCAGGCACAAACAAGGACTAAATGAGGACAAAAGCAGGACTAAAGCAGGTCTAAACCAGAACTAAACCAGGACTAAATGAGGACAAAAGCAGGACTAAACCAGGTCTAAACCAGGAATAAAACAGGACTAAAACAGAACTAAAGCAGGCACAAACAAGGACTAAATGAGGACAAAAGGCAGGACTAAAGCAGGTCTAAACCAGGACTAAACCAGGACTAAATGAGGACTAAATGAGGACAAAAGCAGGACTAAAGCAGGTCTAAACCAGGACTAAACCAGGACTAAATGAGAACAAAAGCAGGACTAAAGCAGGTCTAAACCAGGACTAAACCAGGACTAAACCAGGACTAAATGAGGACAAAAGCAGGACTAAACCAGGACTAAACCAGGACTAAACCAGGACTAAATGAGGACAAAAGCAGGACTAAAGCAGGTCTAAACCAGGACTAAACCAGGACTAAACCAGGACTAAACCAGGACAAAAGCAGGACTAAAGCAGGTCTACACCAGGACTAACCCAGGACTAAACCAGGACTAAACCAGGACTAAACCAGGTCTAAACCAGGACTAAACCAGGACTAAACCAGGACTAAACCAGGACTAAATGAGGACTAAAGCAGGTCTACACCAGGACTAAACCAGGACTAAACCAGGACTAAACCAGGACTAAACCAGGACTAAATGAGAACAAAAGCAGGACTAAAGCAGGTCTAAACCAGGACTAACCCAGGACTAAACCAGGACTAAACCAGGACTAAACCAGGACTAAATGAGGACAAAAGCAGGACTAAACCAGGACTAAACCAGGACTAAACCAGGACTAAATGAGGACAAAAGCAGGACTAAAGCAGGTCTACACCAGGACTAACCCAGGACTAAACCAGGACTAAACCAGGTCTAAACCAGGACTAAACCAGGACTAAACCAGGACTAAACCAGGACTAAATGAGGACTAAAGCAGGTCTACACCAGGACTAAACCAGGACTAAACCAGGACTAAACCAGGACTAAACCAGGACTAAATGAGAACAAAAGCAGGACTAAAGCAGGTCTAAACCAGGACTAAACCAGGACTAAACCAGGACTAAAGCAGGCACAAACAAGGACTAAATGAGGACAAAAGCAGGACTAAAGCAGGTCTAAACCAGGACTAAACCAGGACTAAACCAGGACTAAACCAGGACTAAATGAGGACAAAAGCAGGACTAAAGCAGGTCTAAACCAGGACTAAACCAGGACTAAAGTAAAATGCTCCCTCTGAGTGTGTCCTGTAACTGGACTCATGTGGTGGGCTGTGTTATATCCCACTGGACTCAGACACTGGGCTCTTGTGACCAAATGGACCACTGTTTTTCATCTACAACAAAATCTTCATCTTTTCCAGAAACTAGGAAGAGGAGGAAATCGCTCCGGAGAAAGTTTGACTCTTTTTCAAAGGAGAAGAAGGAGCGCGGTGAGTCTATGCCACACTGTTACCTAGCAACCATAATGTAAACGAGGGCAAAAACGACCCCTGTGAGCTTTAAGCCGTGTTCTAATGTTGTTTCCTCATCAAAAACATGCCTGGAGTTGTGTTTTGTTCCATTCACGTGTTTTATTAGTCTGTCTACATCTCAAAAACTCAAAATGCTTTGTATTCAGTGTTTTTCGTTGCTTCCTGTCAGTTATTTCCTTTGGGATAAAACCACAGATACATGAACTCAAGTTACTCTCAGAATATTTCTCTTCTCTGAAATAAAACTGCACTGGGAGCCATATCAGTTAAAAGAGAATTCACATTTTTTTTACAATCTGAGCTTATTTCGGTAATAAAACAAGTTGTTTTACTCACCCATAGCACTTTGGTGTCATATGGAGCACTTCCAGAGATGTTTTAGATTTGCGATCTCCGTAACGCGAGTTCTCGGGGCATGTCCAAATAACACAAACTTTAGCACTTTTCAAATCATAGAAGCCCGATGTCTTAGTCTACACTTTAGTTTGAGTCAAAAGTGGCCTGTAATCCGAGATTTATCCATAGTTTGGAGTAGATGAGGAGGACAGTCGCATGTGCGGAGTCACAGCTGATTTCGCTCTCAGCTCTCGGGACCCAAACATGAAAGGCAAAGCTGTAAGACGTTTGGACCATCGTGTTTGCAGTACCCACTTCAGTCAGGACCATTTTTTACCAGCAAAGGAAAAGAAAGAAGACCAACGGATTCAGCGCACGATTCTGAGAAGTAATGTGAAACCGATGGCTGTTCTCTGCTGCTCCTCAAACTGTCTCCGCTTCATTCTTTCCATCTCAATAATTAGACCACTACGCTGCTTGGTTATCACTGCCGCTTTCATAGCAGGAGATCAGAGCCCACATCAGGTACTTCCGCCCACATTGGGCACGGACACGAGGCCGCCTTCTTCTCCCTAGAACCACAACAGAGCGTATTCTTCTGCCGTGTGTCGCTCGCAATAGAAAAGTTCAGAGCGATGTTTACGTCGCTTACCACGCTAAACCGCGTAAGACGGAATGACCCGTAATATTTTTTTTTTTTTTTTTAATGGGGGCACGTTCGTAACCACGAAACGTCGTAACCCGAGACCGTCGTAACCCGAGGACCCCCTGTGGACTTCACTTAAAGTCTTAAAAATCTTCTGTGATTTGAAAAGTGCTAAAGTTTGTGTTATTTGGAGACCGCAAACATGTGCCCCGAGAACTCACGTTACGGATATCGCAAATCTAAAACATCTCCGGAAATGCTCCATATGACACCAAAGTGCTATGGGTGAGTAAAACAACTTGTTTTATTACCGAAATAAGGCTCAGATTGTAAAAAACGTTAATTCTCCTTTAACTGCTAATACAACATACAGTATTTAGATCACTTTGTTACTTTTCAGTGTTTTAAAAATGATCCCAAATCCCTTTGCTCCCCGTGGTAAGTCACTCTTCCTTCTGAGCGCTAATGAAACGACTGCACAACGCATCAGGTTTGTCAAGTAGTTGTGTACAGTTTTATCATGTATTTGTATATTTATGGAGAATTGTCATGTGGGAGCGTGGGTGGCGTAGACTTGTGGGCGGAGCCTTGCACAGAATCTTATAGCTAACAGTAAGCACGGTTTGAATAGGGCCCAGGAGAGATTGCTAAATTACTCAAACATGGCATCATTAAGCATGGATGAAGAAGATAAGATGAGATAAGATAAGATAAGACTTTATTGATCTCACGCAGGAGAAATTTACTTGCCACAGTAGCTCCAGGACAGTCTGAAAAACAAGAAAGAAAAGTGCATGCAGCAAGAATGGAATAAAGTAAGTACAGTGGTACCTCACCTTACGAAAGACCCAACAAATGAAAATTCCAAGTTACGAAACGCCTTCACGGTAAATTTTGGTCTCTAGATACGAAAGAAAATTCAAGTTACGAAACGCGAAATCTCAAAAATTCAAATAATGCGCCACACACATTATACGCTTTTATCAGACTGGATTTAAACTTTTCTCACATTTGTCTCTGTTTAAACACTCAAACTTTCATAGATTTTCAACAAAATTATTAATAGTGAAGTGTGTGTGTGTGTGTGTGTGGGGGGGGGGGGGCACGTGTGATAGTGCAGCATGACCCGGCGCGGGGCTGCCAGCAGGTCTAGACCTGGACTAAACCAGGACTGGACCAGGACTAAACCTGGACTAAACCAGGACTAAACCTGGACTAAACCAGAACCAAACCAGGACTAGACCAGGACTAGACCAGGTGGATTAAAGCGCCGCGCGCGGGTCTATTTCCTGGTTTCGTTTCGAGTCACGGCTGAGGCGAGCAGCGAGGGGGACCGCACGCAGTCTGAACGCATGAACGAACGCATGCAAGAGCCGCGGTAGAGGAGGTCTAGAGGAGGTCTAGAGGAGGCACGTTTTGAGCACGGGTCTCGTTCATGTGCTCAGACTGCGTGCGGTCCCCCTCTCTGCTCGCCTCAGCCGTGACTCGAAACGAAACCAGGAAATAGACCCGCGCACGGCGCTTTAATCCACCTGGTCTAGTCCTGGTTTAGTCCAGGTTTAGTCCAGATTTAGACCTTGGTCTAGACCTGGTATAGTCCACGTTTAGTCCTGGGTCTACAGTCTCTACGCAGAACACAATGTTACACTATAAAAAAAGTTACACTATAAAAAAAAAACTTGGATCGAGGCCTTGGAACGAATCAGGCTTTTTCCATTGAAATAACTACTCAACTTACGAAAAATTCACATTATGAAACCACTTCTGGAACGAATTAATTTTGTAAGGTGAGGTACCACTGTAATGATAAAAATAAATAATAATACAAACATTAACATGGAGTGTATGGAAAAAGGATATTGCACGTCTGGCTGTGTACTGTCTGCTTCTAATTATAAAACATTTTACTGTTTGAGAATCAGGAAATGCGTTTTATTAGCATGCTAGTTGTTGTTAGCTTTTCCGCTGCAGTCTCTCGTCTCTTGAGTTGTGGAAAAGCGTTTATAAACTCATGGTGGTGAATAATTAGGACGCTCTGAATGCATAAGATAAGTGAGGAAGAACTAGTTTGGACCACCGCAAACTAGTTCTGTGTTTCACGTTTTGAAGACAGTAAAAATCAGATACAGCGACTTAAATGTGCTTTTAAGAACAAGAGAGGTGTATTAAAAGTGGATTTATAATTACAAAACAAATCAGTGTGCTCTTCTCCTCCTCTGTGAGGCAGTAAAGTTCACCAGGCCCACAGGAAGTGAGGGCGGTTCACAAAGCAGTACACAAATACATGCACATTCTAAAGGCTATTCACACAAATATTTACAAACCGACTTTAACACTGATACTTTGCTAACTGTGTGATGATAACTAAAAGCACTACTCTGTCTTAAACTCTGTTACTCATGTTAGAGTTTTATTTTAGCACAGTCTGACCAGAAAGAGCTGATTTCTTATCTTTTCTCTGTTGAAACTCAAACTCCTAAACAGGACTATGATCACAGGCTCCTGAAAATGTGCTCTTTAAATCCATTTAGAATTATTATTATCAGTAGTCGAGTTGTAAAATGAAACCAGGGGGGATGGTGAAATTTTTCACCAATCCAGAGTGGAAAAGTTAAATACGCTCCGGTTTAGCGTCTTGGTTTAGTCCTGGTTTAGACGCAAAACTGGTCAGATCTGCTCACGTCAGTACACGTTTACGTCACATAGATGCGGCATACCTTGATACCACGGATGTTCAAGCTAGCAGCTCTAGTCAACATACAAGAGTCATTTCAACAATTGTATAAATCGCACCCACACACGTCTACGGTCTTTTCTCTTGTTCCCGTACAAGTCTTTCTCACACTCTCACAGCCACAGACGCCAAGACAAGCGACTTCCACATGAGGCACTTCAAATGTAAAACCCCATGTGATTTTATATTTTCTAATTCACTGTAATCCTCCTGTAATGTCACTATTTTCAGTACAATATTCAAAAACATGTAAACAAAAGTACAAGTCACTGAAATGTTTGGAGAGGAACTTAACAACTCATTTAAAACACAACTAGAACATTTTATTTTGAAGTTTTACCTTTCTCTTTTCCGCTACAGTCGTGGTTAGAAATGTAACTTGACGCTGTTGTGATGTTTTTTGTTGTTTTTTTCAGTCAAGCGCCTCCCTTCGTTGGCGCTTGCGTCCACTTAAATTTGCGTCTTCGTATAAACGCGGACAAAAAATTGAAGACGAGACGCCACTTTTGCGTCTTCTGTTTTGATCGTTGCCGTATAAACGTAGCCTCAAACTCCTAAACAGGACTATGATCACAGGCTCCTGAAAATGTGCTCTTTAAATCCATTTTGAATTATTATTATCAGTAGTCGAGTTGTAAAATGAAACCGGGGGGATGGTGAAATTTTTCACCAATGGGGGGGGGGGGTTAAAATGGAAATGCTTTTATAACAAAAAGCATTCAGTAATTCAATAATACACAGGATATATGTTATCACACACACACACACACACACACCTTAGTCCTGATTTAGTCTTGATTTAGTCCTGGCTTAGTCCTGGTTTAGACCTGGTTTAGACCTGGTTTAGACCTGGTTTAGTCTTGGTTTAGTCCTGGTTTGGACCTGGTTTGGACCTGGTTTAGTCCTGGTTTAGACCTGGTTTAGTCTTGGTTTAGTCCTGGTTTAGACCTGGTTTAGACTTGGTTTAGACCTGGTTTAGACCTGGTTTAGTCTTGGTTTAGTCCTGGTTTAGACCTGGTTTAGTCTTGGTTTAGTCCTGGTTTAGTGCCGAAATAGGTCCAGAAATAATCTGATAATATGACTCACCCATAAGAATGCGGTCAGATCCATTCTAACAGTTTGCCGTGTTCTCTTTAATAATCCGGAGCTCCGGAGAAAAGGACATAATCCCGAACGTATCCCGTGTCCCGAGGCGAGAGTTCCTTCTTACGTAGCATTAACGTAGCAAGTTAAGGATTCTTCTTCTCTTGGAAATGCCGCGTAAACATTCACGTGGCTCGCTCACAGCTGATCGGCGAACAGGCGCAAACACAACAGTGGCAATCGTCATGATTGGCGGGAGCGCGATCGGTGCGTAATTATGCTGCAACATGATTGGAAGCTGGAGCGCAGTTCGGCCTATGATTGGCTCTTGAGCACTGGCCATTTTGACTTAAAAATGGCGAAATTCGCCAAAAGTTTAGGGATTTTCATGCCTGATTGATAAAATGCCATAAGGGATGGAAGAAGGGATGCCCGTTTTAGAAGAGGGATGATTTTGACTATTTTTTCCCACAGGGGGGATGCCACTCCCCCCCACCCCCACCCACCCCCCATCCCCCCTCAACTCGAGTACTTATTATTATTATTATTATTATTTATTTTTTCTTGAGCTTTCAGATGATTTTAATATTTTTTTGGGCAGTGTTTGCCTTGTGTCACCATGGTAACTGCTGAACATTCCATCATAGACATACATGTCGAACACTGCAAAGTATAAACAGGCTGAGTCCGTGCTAGCTACAGTAGGTCACTCACTTTGATTAAAATCGTAAAACTAAATAAATAACCTTGTAAAACAACCTTGTAAGTGAATTAAAATAAAAACAACACAATTATTTTCATCTGTAGAATTTATTGTATTGTATTTTATATTTTATATTCAGTTTGTGGCATTGTTGTAATACTTAATATTCATCCAAATGAGCACTAGCGTTAGCATTGAGACACAAACTTCTCTCTTTCTAAACACAAAAGTTTCCTCTGCTGAAATATTCACTTTATTTATGTACTTTTTATCATGTTGTGAGTGACTTCCACCCACAGCTCCCTGTTCGCCGCCTTATCTTTAAATATTTATTTAAGCACGACTCAGTAAAAACCACAGAGATAAACGCTAACGGTGAGGGTTATTCTCGAATGTGATGATGCGACACTCCTGAGTGGGGGCATGAGTCAGATACACTGTGCTTCTCCCTCTCAAAGATAAATTCTGAAATGTTGAACCTGACTAGACCCCAGAATTCATTTTTTACTGTCTTAAAAACGTGGAAAAACAGAAGTACTTCATTTGAAACTGTTTGCAGTGGTTCAGAGTTCTTCCTCACTTACCTTACACATTCAGACCGTCCTACTTTTTCACCACAATAAGTTTATAAGTGCTTTTTACAACTCTAGATACTGTCAGGGTAAAGCAACAACCACTAGCATGCTAACGCGCACTTCTGCATTCTCTGACAATAAAATGCTTTCGAAAACGATGCAGCTATTTTGACCTCAAGATCTGTTTGTGTAATATGTCTGTACATTTTGCTCAAATACATGAGACAAAAACATCAGATTAAAGCCCTTTAAAGGGGAATTCATGTTTTTTACAATCTGAGTGATTGTAGCGATATCCATAACGTGAGTGCTCGGGGCATATGTTTGCACAAACTTTAGCACTTTTCAAATCATAGAAGATCGCTGTGTCAGCGTAGACTTTAAGTGGAGTCAAAAGCGGCCTGAAACCCGATATCCCACTCGAGACAGCAAAGGCATTCTTCCTCTGTGGCCATCGACATACAATGTGCACATAAACACCACAAGGTACTGTCTTTTCGTAGCTGGGCCGTCGCTCGCTGTTCTCTTGTGCGCTGCTCCTCAAACTGTCTCCGCTTCCTTCTAATATCTCTTCCTCCGTATACTCAGGCTCAAAACGATAGGGACGGCCATCATACTCAAATAAGTCCTCTTCAGTCTCAAAGTCCGAATCTTCAGCCATGTCTCGCAACAGAAAAGTTCAGAGCGGTGTTAGCTTCTTTTAGACTAGTGGTGTTTATCTGCTAAACAGCTGAGTTCACACATGTGCGCTGTCCTCTATGATGACGTCATCAGATGAAACTATAGCTGGATATCGGGTTTCAGGACGCTTTGGACTCCACTTAAAGTCCACGCTGACACAGCGATCTTCTGTGATTTGAAAAGTGCTAAAGTTTGTGTTATTTGAAGACCGCAAACATTTGCCCCGAGCACTCACGCTAACGGATATCGCTACAACACAACATCTACGAAACTGCTCCAAATGACACCAAAGTGCTATGGGTGAGTAAAACAACTTGTTTTATTACTGAAATAAGGTTCAGATTGTAAAAAAAAAAACGTTAATTCTCCTTTAAGGGGTCAGAAAACTTTATTTGAAAATAAAAAATAACAAAATGTCGGCGGGACATCGGGACCTGGCCCCGGCCCCTTGGTAGAGTGAGAGAGAGGGGAGAAGAGGAGAGAGAGGGGAGCTTGTGAGAGAGTGAGGAAAGGAGTGAGAGGGAGAAAGGAGGAGAGAGATGAAGACAGGAGAATCAACAGAGTGAGGAGAGAGTGGGAGCTGGTGAGAGAGAGGAGAAGAGAGAGAGGGAGAAAGGAGGAGAAAGGGGGTGAGACGAGGAGTGACAGAGAACAGAGAGAGAGGTTAGCTGGAGAAAGAGAGGAGAGAGGGGAGAGAGGAAGGGAAAGAGAATGAGAGAGGGGGAGAAGAGGAGAGAGGGGAGCTTGTGAGAATGAGAGGGAGAAAGGAGGAGAGAGAAGGAGAAAGGAGGAGAAAGGGGGTGATACAAGGAGTGATAGAGGACAGAGAGAGGGGAGCTGGTGAAAGAGAGGAGAGGGGGGAGAGAGGGAAGGAAAGAGAAGGAGAGAGGGGGAGAGGGAGAGGGAAAGAGAAAGGGGTAGAGTGAGAGAGAGGGGAGAAGAGGAGAGAGGGGAGCTTGTGAGAGAGAGAGGAAAGGAGTGAGAGGGAGAAAGGAGGAGAGAGAAGGAGGAGAGAGATGAAGAGAGGAGAATCAACAGAGTGGGGAGAGAGGGGGAGATGGTGAGAGAGAGAGAGAGAGAGAGGAAAGGAGAGAGAGGGAGAAAGAAGGAGAGAGAAGGAGAAAGGGGGTGAGACGAGGAGTGATAGAGAACAGAGAGAGAGGGGAGCTGGTGAAAGAGAAGAGAGAGGGGGAGAGAGGAGGGGAGAGAGGGAAGGAAAGAGAAGGAGAGAGGGGGAGAGGGAGAGAGAAAGGGGTAGAGAGAAGGAGAGAGGGTAGAGGAGGAGAGGGGAAAGATAGGGAGAGAGGGGGCATTTTAGGAGAAATGAGAGAGAGAAGGAAGGAGGAAAGAAAAGAGGGAGAAAGGGAGCTCTGGGGAGCTCTGGGGCTGTGACGTGGGGTGGACGGAGCCTGGTCCTGGGTCTCTCTGTGGGGGCCCCCAGGCCCCTGGTGGGTGGTCCCTGAAAATCCCCATTCTTTGATCCATCGTGACCCACAGTGTTTGGATTTGAGGGTCTTAAAGTTTCATTATGTAACTTTTCTAGAGGGGGTCTGCCATACTTGTCTCCATGTTTTACTGGACTTTATATGGTTTTATTTGATCCCTACTGATGTATTTGTCTGGAATGTTTCACAGTGTGGCATTAAACCTTTCTGTCTTCATGGAAACCGAACCAGACCAGGGTACAGGTCAGATCTGTGGAGAGGCGACCCAGCTCACAGTCAGAATGTCTGTTTTTATAGGTGTTTTTGAGCTCTAAAATCACCTGTAAATGAATAAATGTAACATAGGGCTGTTTAATGTCACACTGTGGAATATTCCGGGCAGAGCAATGACATACAGTATCCATAGAAACAAGCAAAAAGTTACACAGTGCACCTTTAAAGCTCACAAGAGTCTGTTTTATGTAATAGTAATAGAGGAGACAGTGGAAAAATAGCAAAAAACAAAAGTGTAATTAAGAAAACTATGGCCAGTTCAGATTGTGCTGTTTAGACTTTTGTGGAGTTTGCATGTTCTCCCCGTGTCTGAGGGGATTAGTGGACTTTTCATGTTTGGTGTGGGAAACTGCA
>JAVJIX010000245.1:0-127500 GCA_036785185.1 Paratrypauchen microcephalus | reverse complement strand
CTGATAACAGGATGGGTTAAATGCAGAACTGGAATTTCCCCACTGTGGGACTAATAAAGGCATAGCTTTCTTTCTTTCTTTCTTTCTTTCTTTCTATCTCCAGGGAGAATGTTCTATTTGCATGCTATAATATCGTTCTGGAAAAATAAATAAATAAATAAATAAACAGAAAATGTAGTTAAGTTTAGTTAATCTTGAATAAGCCTGGTGATCCTGAGTTATTCTGAGCTCTATGTCTGGACAGGGCACCATGCCTGTCTGCGACCTTTGACCTGCCAATTCAGGAGTGTGCACGTAGAAGAGTGCATGTAGCAGGAGAGTGCACGTAGTAGGAGAGTGCACGTAGGATTGTGCAGATTAGAGATTCTCAGACCCTGAACCTGAATAGTCCACGTTAAGGTTTGAAAAGAGCTGAATTTAAAAACCTGCTCAGATTTTAACTTAAAGATCCCATGACATGGTACTTCTTGATGCTTTTATATGGCTCCTTAATGGTTCCCTAATACTGTAAATGAATCCTTCAAAATCAACACTCAGTGCATGAGAAAGAACATGTACACAGTCAGAGTCAGAATATTTCTCTATGAACACCTCATTCACACCTCATTTTTTTTTCAATACTCCTATCGTGCAATATCGTTTTTCCAATTTTTCAATACTCTCCCTGTCACTTTTTTTTTTTATTATTATTATCACCTATCTTTATGCCATTCTTGCTGAATGCACTTGTCTTTTTGTTCAAACTGTCCCTACCTGGAGCTACTGTGACAAGTAAATTTCTCCTGTGTGAGATCAATAAAGTCTTATCTTATCTTATTCTGGGCCTTGTTGCTTGAATGCAAATGAGAAGGACAGAGATAGGTTAGAGGAGCAGGTGGGGGGGGGGGGCAAATGTGCCGCTGGTTCCTTGTTTTAGCGGTGCGCTGTGCGCTGTCTCCCACTTCCGCGTTTTAAGTGCGGAGGAAGAAAGGAGAGGCATTTCAATGAAAAAAACACATTTTCACAGAAAATAAAATTAAACCACTGCTGTTCAAAGGTCCAGAGGCTCAGATAAAGGACTTCCGAGCCTAGAAACACTCGGACGTGCCTCCAGGCAAATAAAAAAATGCATTTCGCATTGCGTAGCTCCTTCGCGGTCCAAACTCTCTGGGCGTGATTTACAGAGACGGTGGGTAGACATCCAGACGGGGGGTGGAGCTGCATTTTTCGATGTGATGTCACATAGTTGCCTTGTTCAGAATCGCCCGTTTGAGCTGTGTTTTTTTCAAATGCAGAAAAGGATCGCAAATGCTCAGTTTAGACATTTCGCAACTTTTAGCCATGGGGGGGGGGGGGCCCTAAACAGGGTAGGGGAGCTCACATTAACATTCAAAAACCTCAGAAAGTGAAAATTTCATGCCATGGGACCTTTAAAGATGCACTGTGTAACTTTTCTGGTGGGGGAACTGCCACTTGTTGTGATCTTGTTGCTTTAACTGGAATTATCTGATACATTTTCAGTTATTTGCATTGATTAAAAACATTCTCCATCGACTTGTAACTTTACCTAGTGGTATCACCTGCTTGTCTCCATGGAGATAAATATGATTCATGGAACTGTGGAATATCTCCATGGAGACATGCTCATGGAGACAAGAGGCAGACTCCCCACCAGAAAAGTTACGCAGAGCAGCTTTAATCTGATTTGATTAAATGAGGTAAAAGACTGAAGTCGTAGGTCAGAGAGTCGAATTTTGTTGACCTCTGTTGTTGTTGCTATAGTAACATGTGTGTTGTTGTTGTTATTGAATGCAACAGGATTGAGAGAGAAAGAGAAGGAGATAGAGAGGGACAGGAGGAGGAAGAGAAAGAGAGGAGAGAGAGAGGGGGGTAAAGGCAGAGAGAGAAAGGGAGGCAGAGAGGGGAGAGAGGGACACAGGAGATGGGTCGGCAGGATGAAGTCTGTAAGTCTAAAAATCATAATAATAATAATATTTTCCTTGTATTTCCTCCTCAGAGACGGCTCCCAGAGTGTTCGGCCTGCCTCTGTCTCAGGTCATCGCTAACGACCGCGCTCACAAACGCAGACAGGACGAGCTGAAGGAGAGCCGCAGGGACTGTCTGGATCTAGAGGCCAGCGTGCTGCGTTTCAGAGCCCAGAAAAGGCTCCTGTTCTCGGGCAGCAGGCCTCTGATGAACCCCCCCTTCTGTCTGGCTCCTGGTTCTCCCTCGGCCAACTCTGTGGCACCCGCTCCCTTCTGCGAAAAACCACAATCGCCCACGTTTCTGGACAACAGCGGGAGAGTGCAGCGCAGGGTATGGCATCTGGTTTAATTTAAGAAAGTGTTTATGTTGCTTAGGCCTGCACTACAAAAAGCAATATCTTAGTAAGTTAAAACGACTTACATTAAGAAAATTTGACTTTATTTGAGTGGATTCAACTTGACAAGTAGTCCGGCAGATAGCTGCAAAAATCAATCACTTTGTGATAAAAGCGTCACATTTGGTATGATGATTCCCAAAGGGGTCTGATCAAATTTAGGACCGTAGGTGCTCAAGATCTGGCTCCTGGAGGCCATGGCGAAAATGGATTAAAAGCACCCAGAAACATCACATATTTGTATCAAATTTGGTGGGAAGGTTCCCAAAGGGAGTCTGATTAGATTTAGAACTATAGGCATTCAATATGGCGGCCATTTTCCAAAATTGCCACCACAAATGGAGTTCCTAACGAGAAAACGGATTAAAAACAATAATACACAAAATGGGACTGATCAGATTTAAAGGAAAAGTAACGTTTTTTACAATCTGAGCCTTATTTCGGTAATAAAACAAGTTGTTTTACTCACCCATATCACTTTGGTGTCATATGGAGCACTTCCAGAGATGTTTTAGATTAGCGTTAGGCTAACGCCGTTAGCCTAGCGCGACTTATAGCCATAGCTCGGGGCATTCCCCGAGCATGTAATATGCCCCGTGCGGGCTCCAAATAACACAAACTTTAGCACTTTTCAAATCATAGAAGCTCGATGTCTTTAGTCTACGATTTCGTTTCATAGTTTACAGCTTTGCGTTCCATGTTTGGGTCCCGGGAGCTTAGAGCACACTCCGCGCATGCGCACTGGCGTCCTCATCTACTCGAAACTATGGCTAAATCTCGGATTACAGGCCACTTTTGACCAAACGAAATCGTAGACTAAAGACATCGAGCTTCTATGATTTGAAAAGTGCTAAAGTTTGTGTTATTTGGAGCCCGCACGGGGCATATTACATGCTCGGAGAATGCCCCGAGCTATGGCTATAAGTCGCGCTAGGCTAACGGCGTTAGCCTAACGCTAATCTAAAACATCTCCGGAAATGCTCCATATGACACCAAAGTGCTATGGGTGAGTAAAACAACTTGTTTTATTACCGGAATAAGGCTCAAATTGTAAAAAAACGTTACTTTTCCTTTAAAGGGGTATGCCACTACTTTGGGGCTTGCTCTGGGTTTATAAAGGTGATAGAGGGTCTTATTTTTCATATTAGGCTGCAAACCACAGTTGCCAGATATATGTGCTTTATCTCCATGCAGAGGAAGAGGAAGCAGATAGCAGGATGATGGCCATTTTCATTTTGGAAAAGATCCAGATCTTGAGCGCCTACGGTCCTAAATTTGATCAGACCCCCTTTGGGAATCATCATACCAAATTTGACGCTTTTATCACAAAGTGATCGATTCGCATGAAAATCCGCACTTATCGCCCGGACTAAAGTAAAATGATCGATCGATTGTCACGATAACAAGTTTTGAATTACGAAGGTGAATATATAGACCAGAGTAAATGGTATTATTGAAACAAATTTATACCAGAATCCTACAAAACCACTCAAAATGAACAACAATATTAAAAAAAGAATCACCTGTAATGACTTAACAGAAAAATGAATCACTTTTGTAGTTAGTTTGCACATTTATTTGTAATTGTGTTTTTTTTGTGTATGAATGAAATGTGAACTGTGGGACGAGCCTCTCAAAACTGCAAAAATAATTTACCTATGGATACGAATAAAGCAAACTAACCTAGGTTGCTATAGTGACCGGTGATATTGTACTTATCTTATACTTTTGTCTTATATACTTTATACTGTATATTTTTAATTTAAATTATTACTCTATTATTACTGGACCACATTTTTTAAAAACGTGTCTGTTAAAAGACTTAAATTTACACATTACAACATAAACAAATTATAATCCACCATTAAGTCAGTTGTATCTGGGAGGGCATGTTGCTTAAAAACTGCAAGTATGTGTTTTCGTTTCTAGTGTTTTAACCTTTGGCCTCTCCTCGTACTTGTTTTTCTGAGGGCGACATAACCGTAAATCTCCTCCTTAAATCTCACTGTTTTGTTCAGAGCTCGAGATAAGCCCTGATATCTGAGACCCTCCCCGAGTCTGACGCATATTTCAAACATTTTTTCAAATTTTTATGATTTTTATTTGATTTTATCGTCCGTAAAGGCGTCTGGCCTGCAGTCACACCTCTGAGCCTGTCTCCTCTTTTGGAGAGGAGAGTTTAATTTTTCTGTTGCTTTAACCTAAAACCCTAAAGTTATTGATTTGTGACGTTCTGCAGTATGGCATTAATCTCTATGGAGACAAACAAGTGATGCGACCAGGTTAGATCTGTGAAGAGGCAACCCCGCTCACAGTTCAAATGTGTGCTTTTAAGGTAGTTTTGAACATATAAAACTACTGTGATTGAACAAATGGATCTGTTTAATGCCATACTGTGGAATCTATCCCAATGCAAATGAATGGTAAACCAAGTCTCTATAAAAGTATACAGCGTTATAAACAGTAGTCGAGTTGTAAAATGAAACCGGGGGATGGGAGGGGGTGGGGGTCCAACAAAAAACGAAAAGTCCATATAATCATTCAATAATTCAGTAATATAATCATTCAGTAATTCAATAATACACAGGATATATGTTAACACACATGTACACACACGTACACACACACACACACCTTAGTCCTGGTTCAGACCTGGTTTAATCCTGGTTTAGTCCTGGTTTAGACCTGGTTTAGATCTGGTTTAATCCTGGTTTAGTCCTGGTTTAGTCCTGGCTTAGTTCTGGTTTAGTCCTGGTTTAGTCCTGGTTTAGTCCCGGGCCCCTGCTGTCAGCTAATATGTCCCTTTGATGCAGAAATAATATGATAATATAACTCACCCCATAAGAACACGGTCAGCTCCGTAGTTTGCGGTGTTGTCCGATAATTCATGTGTCCACGTGTATGCGCGTGGAAACCAACATAATTACCCCGAGTCCCGAGGCGAGAGTTCCTTCTTACGTAGCATTAACATAGCTAATCGTCACGATTGGTGAGAGAGCGATTGGTGGGTATGCTGCAACATGATTGGAAGCCGGAGCGCAGTTCGGCCTATGATTGGCTCTTGGAACTGGCCACGATTCATGTAGGTCACCTATTTTGGCTTCAAAACAGCGAATTTCGCCAAAAGGTGATGGATTTTCATGCCTGATTGATAAAATGCCACAAGGGATGGAAGAAGGGATGACCGTTTTAGAAGAGGGATGATTTTGACTATTTTTTCCCCCAGGGGGGATGCCACCCCCCCATCCCCCCTCAACTCGAGTACTGATTATAAATGGACATTGCATTTTGACCTTAAAAAGTTCACTTCAATCCACACTACATGATTCTGCAGTTTTTGTGTTTTTGTGTTCCGAGTTTGTGTTTCGGAACCCCAGTTTGGTTGGCCATTCCATTGCACTTTCTCAAGGTGGAGGTCGGTTTTCCCGAGTCTGAGCACAACAGAATGCAGCAGCACATTTAGAACAACATGATGTCATTGCAAATTATCTTCTTTTTTTCCCCCGCTACACACATATTTTTGCCATTTTTGATCACTAATACAGAATATTAGTGACTTGCTCCAGAATCTGTCAAATGTTTGGTGGCATACAGTTGTTAGCTTTAGCATTTATAATAAGCGGTTGCAGCCTGTACTTCCCCAGCGCTGAGCTACAGTTAGCTTAAGCCGCTAATGCCACCGAGAGACGTGTCATTTATGTATCTGCAGAGCCAATCAGACGCTGGAGAAACAGTCACGTGACGCACCAAAACTCTAGTTTAGGTTTTCTGTGGGTTTGAAAGCTTCAGACGTATGATCAGCTGACACGGTTTCAGCCGAGAAGATAAAAGCATTTAGTATTAAGTTATAACACACATGTCAACATCGTACATTTTGTTCATTGTAAACCTCAATATTGATCTAAAACAACTTAAAACAGATCCACTGACATCTTATTTTTAATAATAAACGCAGTAAGTAAAGAGCAGTGGGTGGGTATGGGGGTAGGTAAAATTGGAACTTTACTTTTGAAATTAAATCTACTTGCGAATGTGATGTACATGTTGTGCTTCGTTGTGATGACATTTACAGCGACGTCGGCTCCCATTGGGCACCGTGGTTTTCTAAAACGGAAATTAATTGACTTGTTTCTTTTATTAAAGGAGAATTAAAGTTTTTTACAATCTGAGCCTTATTTCGGGAATAAAACAAGTTGTTTTGCTCACCCATAGCACTTTGGTGTCATATGGAGCACTTCCGGAGATGTTTTAGATTTGCGATCTCCGTAACGTGAGTTCTCGGGGCACATGTTTGCGGTCTCCAAATAACACAAACTTTAGCACTTTTCAAATCATAGAAGCTCGATGTCTTAGTCTACACTTTCATTTGAGTCAAAACTGTCCTGTAATCTGAGATTTATCCATAGTTTGGAGTAGATGAGGAGGACAGTCGCATGTGCGGAGTCACAGCTGATTTCGCTCTCAGCTCTCGGGACCCAAACATGAAAGGCAAAGCTGTAAGACGTTTGGACCATCGTGTTTGCAGTACCCACTTCAGTCAGGACCATTTTTTACCAGCAAAAGAAAAGAAAGAAGGCCAGCGGATTCAACGCACGATTCTGAGAAGTAATGTGAAACCGATGGCTGTTCTCTGCTGCTCCTAAAACTGTCTCCGCTTCATTCTTTCCGTATCCATTCTGTCTCCTCATCCGTATACTCCTCTTCAGTCCTCAGTCCTCCATAAGTCCTCTTCAGCCTCAAAGTCCCAATCTTCTGCCATGTGTCGCTCGCAACAGAAAAGTTCAGAGCGGTGTTAGCTTCTTTCAGACTAGCGGTGTTTATCTGCGAAACAGCTGGGACTTCACGCATGCGCGCTGTCCTCTATGATGACGTCATCAGATGAAACTATAGCTGGATATCGGGTTTCAGGACGCTTTGGACTCCACTTAAAGTCTACGCTGACACAGCGATCTTCTGTGATTTGAAAAGTGCTAAAGTTTGTGTTATTTGGAGACCACAAACACTCACATTACGGATATCGCAAATCTAAAACATCTCCGGAAGTGCTCCAAATGACACCAAAGTGCTATGGGTGAGTAAAACAACTTGTTTTATTACCGAAATAAGGCTCAGATTGTAAAAAACGTTAATTCTCCTTTAAACAGACCCTCCAGGAATTCGCGATGTTGCGATTTGCAACTTCAACGCAACTTCAGCCAATCCCCGCGAATTCAGGGCGGTGTTGCAATTTTGACCAATCACCGCAACTTTCCCGTAATTTTTACCAATTTTGACCAGTCATCGGCGACGTATTGAACTCACGTCGACCAACTTCCTTCTGCATTACTTCCGTGTGATGAAACGAAACTGCGGCCGTGTCCCCAGTTCGGAGCGTGGTTTGAAGGGGGCTCAGACTGCAGTCAAGGCGGTGCACACTTGCTCAGCCCTGAGTGCACTCCGCGGACCGCATGGCCGTCTGCGAAATGCGACAGGTCTCGCAACTACGGGAAGCAGCCGCCGACTCCATTTTCTCCCGTAGAAGAAGTAGCGCGCGGTGCATGCTGGGATATATGAGTGTGTGAAGCGTGCATTTTCACGCGCTTGGTCCACGCCCCGATTTCCATGGAAACGACTGCGGAAATGACGCACATGCCCTTCAAACCACGCTCCGAACTGTGCACTCTGGGAATTGGGACACGGCTTCTAATGGCAAAGAAACATGTCTGCGGCGCCATTTGCCCACAAAAATAACAGCAAAAGACCGAAACAGTTCCCCTCCTAGTAGTAATTTATTTTCGATGTTGGTAAGGTTGTTTTAGGACCATATCTGTGATCTCTGTGTCTTTGTATTATTCTTTCTAATAACTCAGTATTCAAAATATTACTCAATTTTAATTACAAAAAGGGAAAATCGCAACTATTTATCGCAACTTTCACTTCCTCCCGCAACAAAATCGCAACAAAAACCTTAAAAGCGCCGCAACTTTCATCGCAACTTTTTGGAAAAGCTCCCGCAAATTCAGGCATTTTAGCCGCAACAATCACAAAAAATGCCCGCGAAATCCTGGGAAGTCTGCTTTAAGTTGTTTAAGATGAATATTGTGATTTTAAATGTCCAAAATAAAACATATTGACCCACAGGTGTCATAGATTAGACACTGCAGACACAAGCACAATAGGTCTTCTTTAAAAGTGCACTGCTTGTCTCCATCGAGATGTTATTATTTAGTCTCAAATGTCCTGGTGTGGCATTAAAGGTATCCTTCTTGCATTTACTCAATAACACGGGGTTTTACTGACCTAAAAACTTCCATCTGTCATACAACTTGGCCCCGTGGTGTCCCCTGCTGTCTCCGTAGAGATAAATATGCGTAATGCCACACTGTGAAACATTCCAGGCAATATCTATCTGGAGAGAAGCAGGTGACGGGGCATTCACCAGAAAAGTTACACAATGCAGCTTAAAATGATGTTTTGTACTTGGGGGATTTATGGCAGTAGTTGATGAGAGGACGGAGAATAAAAGGCCACGTCGCTCCCACCGGTTTCATGCCAAATATTTCTGTGACTCACGGTTGAGCTGAGAAACTGTTTACGTTAGAGATACCCCCCCTCCTCCTCCTCCTCCACCACCTCCACCTCCTCTACCCCCCCTCCTCAAAAACAGACCTGGAGTTTTGTTTTGTTTCATTCACACTTGTTTGAGTAACACGTTATTATGAGTCCATCTGCATCTCCAAACCTCCAAATGCTCTGTTCCACCTTGTGATGTCATGTTGTGGTAGTTTTTTAAGTTTAACAGCTCCTTTTACTTGGCAATTCCATGGCTGAATTCTAGTGAAGGTGTATATTACCACATGTCTGTTTTGTGTTTGAGAGAAGAACTCATATGGGCGCTTTGATACACGTAAACTGTTGATAGAAATAAAAGTGTGTGTTTAATATCGACCAGACCACGCCAAGATTTCATGCCGCCAGATTGTGCCCAAATGTGGAAATGATCTGGTGAGACATTTCCTTGTGTGTTTACATTTGGATTGAACTAAAAAGGGTCATCAATTTACCTAGATGCTTTATTGATCCTGAAGGAAATTCAGGTTCAGCAACATAGAAACAGTATTTAAAAGTGCGTCACCTGCTTGTTTCTGTGGACGTGTCGTTGTTCTGCCTGGAATGTTCCACATTAAACAGTTTTACTTTATTATTTATTCAATTACAGGTGGTTTTAGAACTCAAAAATACCTAGAAAGAAATGGTCTCCTGACTGTGAGCGGGGTCGCCTCTCCACAGATCTGACCTGTGACTTGGTCTGGTTTGGACTCCATGAGGATAGAAAGGTTTAAAGCCATACTGTGGAACATTCCAGACAAAGCAATAAAATCTCCATGGAGAAAAGCATTTGACGGACCCTCCACCAGAAAAGTTATAGAGATATGTCTCACCTGTCTCTCACCTGTCTGTCTCATCTGTCTCTAACCTGTCTGTCTCTAACCTGTCTGTCTCTCACCTGTCTGTCTCACCTGTCTGTCTTTCACCTGTCTGTCTCTCACCTGTCTGTCTCACCTGTCTGTCTCACCTGTCTGTCTCACCTGTCTGTCTCACCTGTCTGTCTCACCTGTCTGTCTCACCTGTCTGTCTCACCTGTCTGTCTCTCACCTGTCTGTCTCACCTGTCTGTCTCTCACCTGTCTGTCTCACTTGTCTGTCTCACTTGTCTGTCTCACCTGTCTGTCTCTAACCTGTCTGTCTCACCTGTCTGTCTCACCTGTCTGTCTCTCACCTGTCTGTCTCACCTGTCTGTCTCTCACCTGTCTGTCTCACCTGTCTGTCTCTAACCTGTCTGTCTCTCACCTGTCTGTCTCTCACCTGTCTGTCTCACCTGTCTGTGTCACCTGTCTGTCTCTCACCTGTCTGTCTCGCCTGTCTGTCTTTCACCTGTCTGTCTCTCACCTGTCTGTCTCACACCTGTCTGTGTCACCTGTCTGTCTCTCACCTGTCTGTCTCGCCTGTCTGTCTTTCACCTGTCTGTCTCACCTGTCTGTCTCACACCTCTCTGTCTCATCTGTCTGTCTCACACCTGTCTGTGTCACCTGTCTGTCTCTCACCTGTCTGTCTCGCCTGTCTGTCTTTCACCTGTCTGTCTCTCACCTGTCTGTCTCACCTGTCTGTCTCACCTGTCTGTCTCTCACCTGTCTGTCTCACCTGTCTGTCTCACCTGTCTGTCTCTCACCTGTCTGTCTCACCTGTCTGTCTCTCACCTGTCTGTCTCACCTGTCTGTCTCTCACCTGTCTGTCTCTCACCTGTCTGTCTCACCTGTCTGTCTCACCTGTCTGTCTCACCTGTCTGTCTCTCACCTGTCTGTCTCACCTGTCTGTCTCTCACCTGTCTGTCTCACTTGTCTGTCTTTCACCTGTCTGTCTCTCACCTGTCTGTCTCACCTGTCTGTCTCTAACCTGTCTGTCTCTAACCTGTCTGTCTCTAACCTGTCTGTCTCTAACCTGTCTGTCTCACCTGTCTGTCTCTCACCTGTCTGTCTCTCACCTGTCTGTCTCTTACCTGTCTGTCTCACGTGTCTGTCTCACCTGTCTGTGTCACCTGCCTGTCTTACCTGTCTCACCTGTCTCACCTGTCTGTTGTCAGGGCGGTCTGTCAGTGGACTCTATCTCAGACCTTGTAGAGAGCCAGTCTCGCCTGCTGGAGGCGCTGCAGCTGTCTCACCCCGCAGAGCTGGACCTGAAGAAGCCTCAGGAGTCCAGCAGAGGGCGCACTCCATCCAAGCTGAGCCTGAACCCCATCTACAGACAAGTGCCCCGCCTGGTGGAGAGCTGCTGCCACTGCATCGAGAGCCACGGTAAACACCTGGTCTGGTGGGACTGAACCGTCGTCAGTGTTTATCAGAGTTTTACATCAGTTAAACTCAACAGTTCCACTTCATCCACTGTGGAAGTAAATCTACCATTCATTTTCCCATAGACATTTTGAAAAATTAAAATATTAAGAGAAAGAACAACTGAGGCTGAGCTGGGCAGGGATGTGGCAGGGACGTGGCAGGGACGCGGCAGGGATGTGGCAGGGACGTGGATGTGGCAGGGACGCGGCAGGGATGCGGCAGGGATGTGGCAGGGACGTGGATGTGGCAGGGACGTGGATGTGGCAGGGACGTGGCAGGGACGGGCAATGCAACAATCTTTGGTGTTGATATGATACCAAGAACTTCTAGAGGTAGTTTTTCAATACTGATACTCGATACTAGTTTAACCTGAAGGCATTTCATGACTGGTGGTTAAGGGACCGATGCAGATTGGCAGCATCACTTCTGTCAGTCTGTCCCAGGGCAGCTGTGGCTACAATAGTCGCTTACCACCCCTGAGTGTGGAGTGAATGAATAATGCTGTGAAGTGTCTTTAAGTCGCTGTATAAATCTGATGCATTATGATTTCAGTTGGTGTTGATATACTGATACACTGGTCCCTCGCTCTATCGCGGTTCACTGTTCGTGGCTTCGCTGTTTCGCGGATTTTTTTTCATTTTTTTTTATAGCATAACATTTTTTTTATAGTGTAACATTGTGTTCTGTGTCCTGATTGGCTAACAGACTGTAGACCTTTGCTGATTGATGGATGGGGACGTGGGGGGATCGGGACTAGACCAGGACCAGACCAGGACCAGACCAGGACTAAACGTGGACTAAACCAGGTCTAGACCAGGTCTAAACCGACTGTTCCTGGACTAAACCGGGACTAGACCAGGTCTAAACCAGGATTAAACCACCACGTGCTGCTCTTTGCTGGTTTCGTGCGGTTGGTTTGTGGCTCGGGCTGAGCGGACGCGGTCCGGGGGCCGCGGTTCGATCTCGTGCTCGCAGCCCCGGTGTACGCGCGGCCTCGCGCCGGTCGTGCTGCTCTGTCACAGATCTGACCACGATGAGGGGTGCACGTGTCGCGCACTTCTCCAAGGGGTTGGTGCACGTCGCGTCCCGGGACGTGGCAGTGCCGCTGGATGAGCGCGGTGCTTCCTGCGGATCCAGTGACTCATGTCTCCGCTCCCCTCGTGCGTCCGGCGGGGCTCCCTCCCTCACTATTAATACATTTTGTTGAAAATCTACGAAAGTTTGAGTGTTTAAACGAGAGAGAAATGTGAGAAAAGGTTAATTCCAGTCTGAGAAAAGCGTACAACAAGCATACAGTGTGGTGAGTCATTTACAGCCTATTACAGAATAATTGTAAAATATAAAGTTGTTCTACTTCGCGGATTTCTCTTATTGCGGGTTATTTCTGGAACTTAACCCCCGCGATAAACGAGGGATTACTGTATTTCGATACAATACTCCCATCCCTGTGATGAATAGTTTTTATGATGTGGCAGTCCAAAAAATGTCAAAAATTGGCAAAATGTTTGATTAATGTTGCAGTTTCAGAAATAGACCACATAAAATGACTGTCCTGTGGTCATTAGTTACCATAACAGCTGAATATATATTTTTGGAAAGTCTATGGGGAAAATGAATTCATGAGATTTCTTTGTTTGTGCAGGTTTACAGACAGTGGGCATTTTCCGAGTCGGGAGCTCCAAGAAGCGCGTCCGCCAGGTGAGGGCGCTGTTTTCATTCTGGGCTTTGTGTAACGTTAGAAAAGGTTTCAGAGGTCATAGGTCATCTGGAGATCGTGTTCTAGTCTGAGAAGATACTTTATAATGCACTGAGCTAAAAAAGTCCTGAGAGAAGACCCGAAATGGCTGCCCACTTCTTCAGCACTTTACACACTGAGGGAAGAGTTCAGATACGTGTGATTGACAAGTAGATTAGCCAATCAGGGACACAAATGGTAAAAATATAAATAAATAAATGATGACAGGGGACTTACCTGGGATTCAGAATACATACATATGCTTTAACACTTTATCAAGAGTTTGGTCACTGAAAATCAAAACAAAAAATTCTGCAGAATGGAGGGAGAGAGTGGGAACCAGACTGATATAACTCTTATTTGAGACACGAGTCTGGACCTGCCAGGCTGCGCCAAAACGGGGCTGGCAGGTGAATAAAGTCAGATTAGTTTCAGTTTTGATCTCCCTGTCGTCAGAAGGAGCAAAGTGTGATTGATCTGAAACAGTTTGTCATATTTATTGTGATTGTTCTCGTGTTTTTCTCTTCAGTTACGTGAGGATTTCGACCTGGGTCTGGACGTGCGGCTGGACGAGGAGCAGAGTATCCATGATGTCGCGGCTCTGCTTAAAGAGTTCTTACGGGACATGCCTGATCCTCTGTTACCACGGGAACTGTACCCCGCCTTCCTCCATGCCAACAGTACAACACACTTCTCTTCTTTTTTCACTACATTTAAGTAGCTGAGGGCGCTAACACCACACTGTGTATAAAGGAAAACGGTTATAAAAACATCAGACAGCACACAAAACCAACAGCCACCAACCTCGGCGTCATTATGGACTCTGATTTTAAACTTGATAAACAAGTTAATGCGGTCGTGAAATCCAGTTTTTATCATCTTCTTCTTTTAGCCAAAATTAAATCTTTTTTATCCTTTTCAGATTTTGAGCGCATCATGCATGCTAGGGATGGGCATTCGGTGAGGTTTTCTTCGTCGATTATCGGGAGAATTAATGAGTAATAATCGGTTAATCGTTAACATATTTTGTATTAAAAAGACAACAACCATTCACTCATGTGTGTCCGCTTTTACCATGTCTGCCGAGGCTGTGGGAACAGGCGCTTCTCCACGGGAAAGTAAATCTGCAAATCAACATGCGTAGAGGTGGATTAAAGCGAGGCGACACGCATCCTGCAGCCTCTGCTAGTGCGCTCGGAGTTAGCCGCTTTGGGATCCGAGCTAACCGCTGCTAGCCCGCTGTCTCTGTCCTACCTCCTCCACACAACCCAGCCGTATCTGCAGCAATATTTTATTAAGTCGTGAAAACCTTTGCCCTCCACGGCACTGATGGGGAGCATGTCTGTTTCGATCATCTTCGCTATCAGTTCGGTGACCTTCTCTGCTCCTTGAGCACTGCAGCTCCTCCTGGTCTGTGCTAGCGCAGAGTCCAGGCTAGCCTGTGACAGAGATGATGAACCGCCGCCACCTTCTTTTACCAGACTTGGATGCGCGGTGTTCAAATGATAAATCCTTTGTGTTGTCGATGAGGTATATTTGTATGCTGCATTGCAGTGCGCTTGGTCATTTTCTAAATTAAAGTGTTCCCACACAACACTTCGCCGCGACCTCTTCATGTTTTGGCGATTGACCTACGGAAGCTCGCATATATCAACTGAGACACGCCAACTGAGGCGACTGTTTTTTTTTTGTTTTGTTTGTTTTTTTAATCTGTTTGTCGACGAAAATGAACTTGCTCGGTGAAATTCTTAATGATCAATTATCGGTTAATCGATTAATTATGCCCATCCCTAATGCATGCTTTTATTTCTTCTCGTCTGGACTGCTGCAACGCACTTTATTCTGGAATGAATCAAAACGCACTTTATCGACTGCAGTTAGTCCAGAACGCTGCTGCGCCTTTTAACAGGACGGAAGAAATATGAGCACATCTCCCCTGTTCTTGCGTCTTTGCACTGGCTTCCTGTTCGTTTTAGGATTGATTTAAAGATTTTATTGTTTGTTTTTAAAGCTTTGAATGGACTGGCCCCAAAATACATCTCTGACCTCATCCAAATCTACAGACCGGTGCTCTGAGGTCAGAGGGCCAGCTCCAGCTCGTGGGCCCTAAGACTAGACTTAAAACTCGGGGGCCCAGGGCTTTCTCTGTGGTTGGCCCTAAGTTATGGAACGCTCTGCCCCCTCATGTCAAAACAGCCCCCACACTGGAGAGTTTTAAGTCTCATCTTAAGACCCACTTTTATTCTCTGGATTTTAACACCGCGTGAGTTGTGTGCTCCTCTGTGTTTTTATAAATTGCTTTTGTTTTTAGTTATTTTATTACGATAACTTTATTTATTGCTATTTTAGTAATGCTTTTATTAAGTTTTATTGATTTTATGTGCAGCACTGTGGCACTGTTTATAAAATGTGCTATAGAAATAAAGTTGGATTGGGTTATGTTACAATTTGCACATTTTAAATTGCAATATTGATCTAGACAAACTTAATAAAAGAAAAACGTCCACTGACTTCTGCGTTAAAGTGTTCTGTGTTAAATTGAAGTGCTCAGTGGGCGTGTTTTCCTCCTCACAGCTTTGCACGGAGCAGATCAGATTGAGTTTCTGCAGTTCCTCCTCTTCCTCCTCCCTCCCTGTAACTCCGACACTCTGTGGAGGCTCCTGTCTCTGCTGCACCGAGTCCAGAGCCACGCCCACGACAGCATCAGCCCAAACGGAGAACAGGTACAGCTGCTCGTTACCTTAAAGGAGAATTAACATTTTTTTACAATCTGAGCCTTATTTCGGTAATAAAACAAGTTGTTTTACTCACCCATAGCACTTTGGTGTCATATGGAGCATTTCCGGAGATGTTTTAGTTTAGCGATCTCCGTAACGTGAGTTCTCGGGGCACATGTTTGCGGTCTCCAAATAACACAAACTTTCGCACTTTTCAAATCATAGAAGCTCAATGTCTTAGTCTACACTTTAGTTTGAGTCAAAAGTGGCCTGTAATCCGAGATTTATCCATAGTTTCGAGTAGATGAACTACTCGCCAGTGCGCATGCGCGGAGTCACAGTTTATTTCACTCTCAGCTCTCGGGACCCAAACATGAAACGCAAAGCTGTAAATTATGGATAAATCTTGGATTACAGGCCACTTTTGACTCAAACGAAAGCGTAGACCAGGCATGGGCAATACTATGGCCCGTTAAGCTTTTTAATCCGGCCCGCCGATCTTGAAGAAATTATATTAATAAACCTTGTTAATGTTTTAATTTCCCTGCAATTCTGGCGTTTTCCAGTAGCTGGCGCACTACATACATTGACCTTTGTTGAGGCGTTTTGCTGTTTGTGCTTTACTCTTTGACCCCTCAGCCTCCTGTAAAGATGAGCGGAGCTAAGAAAAGAAAAGTGGACAGAGAATGTCGAGTGTTTAATAAGGAGTGGACAAGTAAATATTTTTTCACCAAATACTTATCAGCTGCTGTATGCCTGATATACCACGAGACTGTAGCGGTTTTTAAAGAATATAATATCAGCCGTCACTGCCACAAAACAGTCAACAAAAGAATGAAAGAACCTGAAGGAGAACAGAACTTCCAGTGCTTTAAAATAGTAACTGTTAGCAATAAACAAAAGCTGTATTTTATTAATTAGATTTTTTGTGTTTTAAGAGTCATTTCAATAAATAGCTAAATACCGTGGAACTTCAAAGATGGACATTTTGTTGTAATGCTTTTGCTCATTTTTAATTGAAATAAATCACATGTTTTCTACATATCCCATGTTATTTTTAGTGTTTTTACCAAAACACTAAATCCAGCTGCTCCTGGTCCGGCCCTTCTGTTAAATTTTAGAACCCTCTGTGGCCCACGAGTCAAAAAGTTTGCCCACCCCTGGTGTAGACTAAGACATTGAGCTTCTATGATTTGAAAAGTGCTAAAGTTTGTGTTATTTGGAGACCGCAAACATTTGCCCCGAGAACTCACGTTACGGAGATCGCAAATCTAAAACATCTCTGGAAGTGCTCCATATGACACCAAAGTGCTATGGGTGAGTAAAACAACTTGTTATTACCGAAATAAGACTCAGATTGTAAAAAAAAAACGTTAATTCTCCTTTAACTTAAAGATCCCATGGCATGAAATTTTCACTTTCTGAGGTTTTTGAACGTTAATGTGAGCTCCCCTACCCTGTTTAGCCCCCCCCCCCCCCTGGTTAAAAGTTGCGAAATGTCTAAACTGAGCATTTGCGATCCTTTTCTGCGTTAGAAAAAATCAGAGCTCAAACGGGCGATTTTTAACAAGGAAACTTATTGACGTCAGATCGAAAAAAAAGAAATGCAAATGCAGTTCCACCCCCGTCTGTCTGTACTCAGCGTCTCTGTAAATCACGCCCAGAGAGTTTGGACTGCGGAGGAGCTACGCAATGCGAAATGCATTTTTTTATTTGCCTGGAGGCACGTCTGAGTGTTTCTAGGCTCAAAAGTCCTTTATTTGAGCCTCTGGACCTTTGAACAGCAGTGGTTTAATTTGATTTTCTGTGGAAATGTGTTTATTTTTCAATGGAACGCTTCAAATCTCTCCCCCCGTGCAAAAACATGGAAATGGATCAGAGCGCACAGTTGACAGCTCAGAGCGGAGAGTTTGGCCACGCCCCCACCCTCTGCTATAGGCCATCTCTTTTCTCCTCATTTGCATTCAAGCAACAACGCCCATTATGGCCTGTTCAGAGAGAGAAAAATTACTCTTTCTCATCTTATCTCTGTTTCTCATGCACTGAGTGTTGATTTTGAAGAAGGATTCATTTACAGTATTAGGGAACCATTAAGGAGCCATATAAAAGCATCAAGAAGTACCATGTCATGAGATCTTTAAATATTCACAGTAGTTTTGGTCTGTGTTTGAGTCGTACGTGACCCCGTGTGTCCTGTGTCAGTCTCATATTCGACCCTGTGTGCGCTGTGTTCCTGCAGATCTGTGGGAATAAGATGACGGCTGCTAACCTGGCCGTGATCTTCGGTCCGAACCTCCTGCAGAAGGAGAAGACCTCAGAGAACCCCCTGTCTCTGGGCATCGAGGACAGCGGCGCCATCATCAGTGTGACTCTGGTACTGATCCAGAACTACAGGAGGCTCTTCATGGTATTTGATTTGTTCTTCACATCAGCACATTCGCGTTCCCGCAGATCTGAGACGTGTTTACGCTGTTTTATTTGTATTCTGCAGGTTTCAGCAGAGCTCCAGCAGGAGGTGCTGATGAGCCTGATCCAGACTGACCCCGACATCATCGACTACCTCCTGCGACGCAAACTCAGGTAATCACGCCAAAAGAACTTTAGCACAGGTAACTATGCCGACCGCACTCACCTCAGGTAACCAACACGAGCGCACATTGTAGATTCCAGGAGACGGATTAGAATGCAACGTTTAAAGCTGCACTATGTAACTTTCCTGGTGGAGCGTCTGCCACCAGGTTGTCTCCATGGAGATATTATTGTCTTGTCTGAAATGTTCCACAGTATTTTATTGCACTAAGGCTACGTTTATACGGCGACGATCAAAACAGAAGACGCAAAAGTGGCGTCTCGTCTTCAATTTTTTATCCGCGTTTATACGAAGACGCAAAAGTGGACGCAAAAGCCAGCGAAGGGAGGCGCTGGACTGAAAAAAACCCCAAAAAAACCCCATCACAACAGCGTCAAGTTACATTTCTAACCACGACTGTACCGGAAAAGAGAAAGGTAAAACTTCAAAATAAAATGTTCTAGTTGCGTTTTAAATGAGTTGTTAAGTTCCGCTCCAAACATTTCAGTGACTTGTACTTTTGTTTACATGTTTTTGAATATTGTACTGAAAATAGTGACATTACAGTAGGATTACAGTGAATTAGAAAATATAAAATCACATCGGGTTTTACATTTGAAGTGCCTCATGCGGAAGTCGCTTGTCTTGGCGTCTGTGTGGCTGTGAGAGTGTGAGAAAGACTTGTACGCCGTAGACGTGTGTGGGTGCGATTTATACAATTGTTGAAATGACTCTTGTATTGCCGCATCTATGTGACGTAAACGCGTACGCGACGTGAGCAGATCTGACCAGTTTTGCGTCTTGGGCAGTTTACACGGAGACGATACAGCGGAGCGCATTTAACTTTTCCACTCTGGAGGGTGGTTTCAGATTTTTGCGTTTTTAGGCCCCAAAAACGCCGTCACCGTGTAAACGAAAGGCACTTCCGATCAAATATTTTGTTGTTGTTTTTACCCTTAAGCGTTCTCGTGTAAACGGGCCCTGAAATCCCTTGACAAGGCCTGGTAGCATCACCTGGGATACCTCCACAAAGATACATAGTGCATCATTAAATAATCCTCTTCGTTGTGTGTTGGCATGGTTACCAAAGCCTTTATTACAGTCAGGCACACCAGGGAACAGCAGCAGCAGCAGGAGTGTGAAAGACGTCAAAGTAAAATCTAAAAAATAAAGTTCATCTCTCCTCTCCCTCTCTCGGTCCCACTCATCTCTCTGTCCACAGCACCGTCCCCCTCTCCCCCTCACCCTCTGGTCGCCGCGACACCCGTCCCCCTCCGGACACGGCGGGAGCCTCCAGCGGCGGCGTCTCTCCCCAGGACCCTCCCTCTCCTCTGTGTCCCCCCGACGGAGCCTCTTCTGTGGGGACCCTGAGCGGCGAAGTCCTGCTGAAGGCCATCAGACTGAACCAGAGCCGGAGGAGACAGGAGCACCAGAGGGGTAAGGACCCCCTTCTTCCATAATCTGTCACTCCCATAGACTGTATTTTGATCATTTTGAGGGTAAGTACACCTAGCACCGTAATTTAAAAAATAAATACATAAATAACAAGGCATAACAAAAGATAAGACTAACCCATACACAAAAAACCCTCCCTATAACTTCGAGCCTCGATGAGCTTCATTTGATTGGAGCCGAACGGTATGGGTGACGTCCCACTCCCTCAGTCCACTTCTTTATAGAGTCTATATCCACCCCCGCACCCCCGCCCCGACACCTGCCGTAACTGTGAACTGGACCTCTACCTGCACCTTCGTCCGCCTGTCACGTCCTGTTGTTGCCTTTCTGCTGTTGATACGTCGCAGTGATCATGCTGGGGTTGTACGTACAGTGGTCCCTCGTTTATCGCGGGGGTTATGTTCCAGAAATAACCCGTAGTGAGTGAAATCTGCAAAGTAGGACAACTTTATATTTTACAATTATTATACATGTTTTAAGGCTGAAAACGCCTTAAAACACTGGAATTAACCTTTTCTCTCATTTCTCTCTCGTTTAAACACTCAAACTTTCGTAGATTTTCAATAAAATGTATTAATAGTGACGCGTGGGGGCTCCGCCGGGATCCCCCACGCTGAGGAGACATGAGTCACTGGATCTGCAGGAAGCACCGGGCTCATCCAACGGCACTGCCATGTACCAGGACGTAACGCGCACCAACCCCTTCGAGAAGTGGGCGTGGTCAAATCCGTGACAGAGCAGCACGACCGGCGCAAGGCCGGGGCTGTGAGCACGAGATCGAAGCGTGGCGCCCGGACCATACCTCCCCCTCAGGACCGCGTCCTCGCAGCCTGAGCCACAAACCGAACACGCACAAATGAACGCAAGAGTCGCATGAAACCAGCAAAGAGCCGCACGGGGTGATTTAATCCTGGTTTAGTCCAAGTTTAGACCTGGTCCAGTCCTGGTTTAGTCCAGGACCAGTCCAGGTTTAGACCTGGTTTAGTTCTGGTCTAGACCTGGTTTAGTCCATGTTTAGTCCTGGTCTAGTCCTGGTCTAGTCCCGGTCCCCCCCGCGTCCCCCATCTATCAATCGGCAAAGGTCTACAGTCTCTTAGCCAATCAGGACGCAGAACACAATGTTACACTATTAAAAAAAATAAATAAATAAAAAAAATGTGCGAAACAGCGAGGCCGCGCACAGTGAACCGCGATAGAGCGAGGAGGGACCACTGTATATATCTTTTGGAGAAATGTTCAGAAGTTACTATGGTGACGCAAGGCAAACACAGACAAAAAGTTTTAAAATAGTCTGAAAACGCAAGAAAAGCAGCACATTTTCAGGAGCCTGTGGTCAATACGAGCATTCGTGTCCTGTTTAGGTTCTCAACATAAAGTGAGAGTGACTGCTGATTATGTTGTAAAATCCGCACTTTCTGGTCAGATTGTATTAAAACCAAGCTCATGTTAAAGTTTAACTTGTGTAATCGGGCTTCAGACAGAGTAGTGCGTCAGTTAGCTTCACACCCCAGGTTAATAATGATGACATCAGTGTATATGTTTACATTCTGAGGACTGTCTGCACTAGAGCCACGCTGCTGTTTCACGCTCTAAATGTGATTCTGTTTTTACTTGTGACAATGAAAAATAAATATTTGAATCCTGAAGTGTTAAAATGAGTGTTTGATTTCAGACGGCAGCCCAAATACTGTAAATATACACTCTATGTAAATATACAGTCTACATATACTGTATACAGTCTGTGCTACAGCTGAGATACAGTCAAATGAGCTCAGTGCACCATCTAGTGGAGAAAAGCAGACATTACACATTACACCACTTAAAACATGACATTGTTTTCTTCCATAAATTCTATTGATTTACACTGGTCCCTCGCTCTATCACGGTTCACTGTTTCACAGATGTTTTTTTTTCTTCTTTTTTTTTTTATAGTGTAACATTGTGTTCTGCGTCCTGATTGGCTAAGAGACTGTAGACCTTTGCCGATTGATAGATGGGGGACACGGGGGGGACCGGGACCAGACTGGAACTAGACCAGGACCAGACCAGGACTAGACCAGGACTAGACCAGGACTAAACGTGGACTAAACCAGGTCTAGACCAGAACTAAACCAGGTCTAAACCTGGACTCGTCCTGGACTAAACCAGGACTGGACCAGGTCTAGACCTGGACTAAACCAGGATTAAACCACCACGTGCCGCTCTTTGCTGGTTTCGTGCGGCTGGTTTGTGGCTCGGGCTGAGAGGATGCGGTCCGGGCGCCGCGGTTCGATCTCGTGCTCGCAGCCCCGGTGTACGCGAGGCTTCGCGCCGGTCGTGCTGCTCTGTCACGGATTTGACCACAATGAGGGGTGCACGTGTCGCACACTTCTCCAAGGGGTTGGTGCTCGTCGCGTCCCGGGACGTGGCAGTGCCGTTGGATGAGCGCGGTGCTTCCTGCGGATCCAGTGACTCATGTCTCCGCTCCCCTCGCACGTCCGGCGGGGCTCTCGGAGCCGTGTCTCCCCCCACGCTTCACTATTAATACATTTTGTTGAAAATGTATGAAAGTTTGAGTGTTTAAACGAGAAAGAAATGTGAGAAAAGTTTAATTCCAGTCTGAGAAAAGCGTATAATGTGTGTGGTGAGGCGTTTACAGCCTTAAAACATGTAGAATAATTGTAAAATATAAAGTTGTCCTACTATTTTTTTTTTATTTATTTATTTATAACGGACAGTGCATATTGACCAACAATTACTGTATAACATGCCAGAATTAGCCAAAAGGCTAGTTTTCATCTGTTGTCCGATGCCTGGTGGACACATGGCTCCCTACCATGTGTCCACCAAGAGAATCTACTTCGCGGATTTCTCTTATTGCGGGTTATTTCTGGAACCTAACCCCCGCGATAAACGAGGGATTACTGTACACAGACAGGTCTAAAGGAGAATGTGTCACCATGGTAACTGATGAAATCCACCATAGACGTACATGTACAACACCCCCAGTATGATGTCACCACAAAGAATCAGTACAGATGATAAAGTACACAGTTTTCAGAGGTTTTACAGTGAAACCGTGTGTGTCTCTGTGTGTCTGTCCAGGAGACGTCGCTCTGGGCAATTCCATCTCCCACATGAGACAGTTCCACTCCCACCACAATCTGACCCTGCCCTCTCCGTCCTCACCCACCTCACCCTTCTCCCCTTTCTCCCCATTCTCCTCCTCCCTCTCCTCCCCCCAGACACCGGACCCCCAGGAGCTCCAGGACCCCCCAGGAGCTCAGCCTCTCTCCCCCAGCGCAGAGGCCCTGAGGCTGGGCAGCAGCTCCGGTCCAAGTGGGTCCAGTGAGAGAAGCGTGTGGGTGCGACAGACTCCATCAGAAGAGACCAGAGACCAGACCAGGGACCAGACCAGGGACCAGACCAGAGACCAGACCAGGGACCAGACCAGAGACCAGACCAGAGACCAGACCAGGGACCAGACCAGGGACCAGACCAGAGACCAGACCAGAGACCAGACCAGTGACCAGACCAGAGACCAGACCAGAGACCAGACCAGAGACCAGACCAGAGACCAAACTAAAGACGAGATGAAAAATGAGCAGAAAAACTCAAACTTCTGGGACTTTTTCAGTGGGAAAGGCTCCAGCTCCGAGACCACGGTCTGAGGAAGAACTACCGGTTAAAAAAGGAGCAGCTACAGGAACTAAACAACTCTAGAACTGAAACTGATTCTTGGAAGAGATTCAAAAGAGCCGTTTCTTCAGCTCTGTTCAAACACTACAGCAGATAAATACAGACACTTTGCACCAGACACTTCACTTTAAAGGGCCCATATTACATTATGTTTGTGTTTGTTCTAATGTTGCTTCCTCATCACAAACACATCTGGAGTTCTGTTTTGTTTCATTTACACACGTTTAACACACAAACCCTGCATATTTAGGCTGAGTTCTTCTCTCAAACAGAAAACACATTGTTCCACCTTGTGATGTCATGCGGTAATACAGGAATATTGGGTTTTTAAACTCCATATATGTTCACGACTAGAATCATTTGGATAATTTCAGTCCTGGAATTGCCAATCTCTACTAAACTAAAGTTAAAAGGAGCCATTAACTTAAACTCTTAAACTACCACTTCATGACATCACAAGGTGGAACAGAACGTTTTGGAAATGTTTTTGATGCGGTAACAACAATTTTGTGTAATAGGACCTTAAAAAAACAAGTCTGCCTCATTAATGACACTTGTAATGTACATATTATACATGTTTTAGTTTAGATTTGAAGAACTCCGTAAAAGATAAAAAGGGTCATATATTTTGATTTTTTGTTTTTCTCAGACTTAATCTGTCTGTTTTTGTAAATGTAAATAAACATAACTGAAAGACTGACTGTACATAAATACTGCATTTGTAATTGCTTTTAAAGGAATAAATGATCTTTTATACAAGTTACTACATACTACAGTACTACTATAACTAGAGTTGCAAAGGGGCGGAAAATTTCCGGAAAGTTTCCGGAAAATTTCCATGGAAACTTTGGTGTGGGAATTTTCAAATTGGTAACTTATACCAACATATACCAACATAAATATAAACATTTTATTTTGTCATCAGCAGCATTATTATAAAAGGGAGACAATTAAAACACATGACTCACATGATTTATGTGTAAGAACTTTATCAATGCGTATCTCCTTCACTGAACAACAAAACATGGACATTGGCTAAAATGTGTCTTATAATTCAAAATTTAAAATGAAAGGAACTCTCCTCCTGTCCAAAAACTTGAAATGTAAAATGAAAGCAGCTTTCCCCTCTGAAAAGCCTTTCTTGAATGTCAAAAAGTCTTTTGTCAATCAAAATATTTGCCCAAAGCTTCTCAAGCCTGGTTTTTGCTTGTTCTCCATTTTGCCAAATACTTTCATGCTTCTTCCTCAGTGTCCACAGTGTTCACTTCCTCAACATCTGACTCTTCATGTTCAGTGTCCTCCTCCTTCAGTGTCTGTGCCCTTGTCTGTGTCCAGTCTTGTGGAGGATGGTTCTGTGTCAGGCTCAAAGAGCCTGAGGTTTGCACGTTTGGCCACTAATTTCTCCACTCGCTCATTCGTGAGCCTGTTCTGAACTTTTGAGTGTGTTTCCATTGTGTGTGTGTGTGTGTGTGTGTGTGTTCTGTATTTGCTGTGAGCTCAGAAAAGTCGCTTTAGCTCTTCAGAATTCTAGAAGTTTTTGTTCATGTGATAAAGGAATGCCAAATGCATGTAGAGGCTGTGGCTCGACGGCTCTGCACAAAATAGTGTCCTACTTTATTCACAGAAATGTGATTATTTTAGCCAAGATTATGCTACAATATTTTTTCTACCAACTATATTGATGCCCCTAACCTTCAACTTTGAAAATTCCCAGTTTATTCCCAAAAATTCCCATTAATTCCCGAAAATTCCCGTTAATTCCCAAAAATTCCCATGGAAAGTTTCCAACTTTGAAAATTCCCAGAATTTTGCAACCCTAACTATAACACAAAATACTTTTTCTTGGCTCGTCTCATTTCACGCAGGAACTCCGTCCAACCACCAGTGGGCAGGAAACATGCACAATCTGTATCCTCCTGAGACCCGCCCATTCTGTCCTTTATAGTGGACATCGAGTTAACCAGTGTGTCAAAATAAAGAATACATAAATATAACAATAAAAAGAAAAATAAAATAAATAAAAATAAATAGAAAATAAATAATACAGTACATAAAAAATACAAAAAAAATATATAAATGAATACAAAATAAACAATACATAAAAATAAAAACTAAAATAAATAAATACATAAATAAGAAATTAAAAGGGAGACTAAAAACTATTTGACGTGACTGTAGAAGCTTGTCAGAGATGTTGGTCATCAAAAAGAAAAGTTTTGTGAGGTTAACTTGACATGGATTTAACACCAAAATGTCCCTGACGTCCATTACGCAGGACACGTTACGAATATTATTATGAATACAAATAAAATGAACAAAATGTAAATGCTAAGGTGTTCATTTACCTCCAAATAGAAAATTAAAATAATAATAATGATAATAATTCAGATACACTTTTTTTCTTCAGGTCCCAGGAGGATATAGTTCATTCGACAGATTTTCATGTTTTTCTAATAAATCGTAAATATTTAGCCTGGTCAGGACTCGGATGGAGACGCTGGGGAAATCAGACGCCACAGTAGCAGTAGTAGTAGTAGTAGTAGTAGTAGTAGCAGCAGCAGTAGTAGTAGTAGTAATAGTAGTACTAGTAGTAGTAGTTACATTCCAGGCAAAGCATAAACAGCATGAGACAATCAGCTGCCAGACCCACCGTCTGAAATGTTCCAGAGTACAGCTTTAAAGGGACAGTGTGTAAGATTTTTACCCGTTAATTACTGAAATTGAAGATACCCATTCAAAAATACATTGTTTTCCAAGCCTTTTCACTTCCATCATGAAATCAAAGTATTCTGTTGGACTTAGATATAGTCACATAAAAGGGGGATCTTCCCCATGTAGAGGCAGCCATTTTGAATACGAGAGCCGCAGAAGGACATTTGGGCTCCGCCTTCGCCTTCGGCAAGGCTCGTGGTTTTGGGTAAACAACACAAGCATGCTGCCGGATCAGACGTCGTAATGGATCTAACACGTGTTTTGGACTAAATTGTTTTACTGGATTTTATTCGCTGGATCCTTACGGACAAATTGAGAGCAAGTTTATGGTGAAATACAGAGTTTGACCTGTGCAAAGCATTCTAAGGTAAGCTAACCTCGTTTTGTGCTTTTCCGTATAAAAGCCCCATGTGCTCGGGGAGTGATTGTTGTGCCGGGAAATGAATTGCATAGTCAAAAAGAGGAGACTGTAAGGTTTCATTTGATGTGTAGATTGTCATGGTACATGATCGGGAATGTGTGCTTTCATGCGAAAAGAAAAAAAAAAAACAGTGAACGGGACCACGTTTTATTTATACAGTAGCGGCGCGCGGTTCGTGCGCGTTTACGCGAGCTGTCCGCGTTACGGCGCGCCCGGGTGACCCTCGAGGTCTGCCGTAGCTAAAACAGGAAGTGCAATAGCACCATCCACCTATGCGCCACGAATCCTACACACTGGACCTTTAAGTGGGAGTAAGACATTTTTCAACATTTAAAACAAAGAAAATGGCTCACTTTAAGTTGTAAGATTTGTTTTATTTCAGTTTTATTTCAGTCCAAAACTTTGAACTGCATTTACACCAAAGTGATCATGTGACAGAAAAAAAAAAACAGCTTCTTAAATGAGTGAATAAATAACAAAAATACTTAATTTTCTTTAATGAGAGGTAATGTATGTGAGGTTGCCATGGAAACAGACTGGCAATTCTGTAGAGTTAAAACGACGGGTGCGCTGTGCTGGTCTCCATGGAGGCTGATCTACCGATTCGTCTGGAATGTTCCACAGTTTGGCATTAAACTTGAAGCATGTATTCCAGGTATGCTCAGGTATCGCCTCTCCGCAGATCTGACCTGTCACTTGGCTCTGTGGCGTCGCCTATTTGTCTCCATGGAGATAAGATTCGTTTCCAGGCAAAGCAATAACGTCTCCAAACAGGCGGCAGATCCTTCACCAGAAAAGTTACACACTGCAGCTTTAACTCCGTTTGAGGTGTGACTACAGGAGCCCTGGAGGGACATTTCAAGTACAAGACCAGTCCAAAGTTTTTTGATTTTCTTTCCATTTCTACATTTTAGAAAACATCAAATCTATGAAGCAAGATATATGGAAATAAAGGTGCACTGTGCAACTTTTCTTGGGGAGGGTCTGTTACCTCCTTGTCTCTATGGAGATGGTGCTGCGTTGTCCAGAATGCTCCAGAGTACTGCATTAATAGTATCTCCATGGAGACCAAAAAGTGACGACACTAAGCCAAGTTACAAGTCAGATTTTTTTTCTTTTTTAAGCAATAAAAACACCAGTAATTGAATGAATGCGAGACAGATACGTTTAATGCCATACTGTGGAACATTTCGGGCAAAGCAGCAACATCTCCATGGGGAAAAAAAAATCAGACGACGGACCCACCACGAGAAAAGTTACACAATGCACCTTTAAGTAGCAGAGAAAAAAGTGGAAGAACTCTAAAAAGGTTCTTATGAAAACAGGAAAAAGGTGAGCGCTTCCTGGTCCATGTCAAAATAAAAGATTTAAAAGTTTCTCGATTAAAGGAAAATTAACATTTTTTTTACAATCTGAGCCTTCTTTCGGCAATAAAACAAGTAGTTTTACTCACCCATAGCAGTTTGGTGTCAATTGGAGCAGTTTCTTAGAAGTTATGTTGGAGCCGTTCTGTTCTACTAATGATCCCGTATCCGTTAGCATGAGTGCTCGGGGCATTACTTTGCGCTCTCCAAATAACACAAACTTTAGCACTTTTCAAATCACAGAAGATCGCTGTGTCAGGGTAGACTTTTAGTGGATTCCAAAACGGCCTGAAACCCGATATGCAGCTATAGTTTCATTTGATGACGTCATCAGAGAGGACAGTGCGCATGCGTGAACTCAGCTGTTTTGTAAACACCGCTAGTCCAAAAGAAGCTAACACCGCTCTGAACTTTACTTTTCTGTTGCGATATCGGGTTTCAGGCCGTTTTGGAATCCACTAAAAGTCTACACTGACACAGCGATCTTCTGTGATTTGAAAAGTGCTAAAGTTTGTGTTATTTGGACACCGCAAAGTAATGCCCCGAGCACTCACGCTAACGGATACAGGATCATTAGTAGAACAGAACGGCTCAACATAAGTTCTAAGAAACTGCTCCAATTGACACCAAACTGCTATGGGTGAGTAAAACTACTTGTTTTATTGCCGAAAGAAGGCTCAGATTGTAAAAAAAAACGTTAATTTTCCTTTAAGTCCCTGAAATGGTTTCCACTTCAAGGCTGTGTGAATTCAGGGTTAAGAAATGCTAAAAGTGCAAAACCAACGTACAAAGCAAAGGGTGGATATTTTTTAAAGGCGCAGCTGCTTGTCCCCTTGGTGATGTCATCGCGTTGCCTTGACGAGTTCGCAGTAAAATTATTATGATCATCACAACAGATACAAGTTACCGGTCAGATCTGTGGTGAAGCGAGTCTGCACGTAGTGAAAATTTGTGTTTTTCTAGGTATTTTTGAGCTATAAAACACCTGCAATTGAATAAATGCAGGGTAGATGTGTTTAATGCCATACTGTGGGACATTCCAAGCAAAGAAATGACATCACCACAGAGACGAGCAAGCAGCAGATCCTCAGAAACCCAACCGTAGAAGTTACATGGTGCAGCTTTAACAATCTACAATCTAAAACGAGTTATTTTTAGTTAATTTTTTTGCTTGCTTCATCCCATATTTGTCATTCGTAGTTTTGATGCTTTCTCCGAGAATCTACAATGGAAATAATCACGGAAAAAAAAGAAGAAATATAAAATAAAAAAGTGTCTCCAAACTTTTTACTTCTATGTAGAATAAAAGCTTTTGGTACGTTTCACGCCCAGTTTAGTGTTTCCTCCAAAATAAAACAAACAAATGAGAATTCTAATTTTGAAACCAATTTTTCATAATGTTTCATTTCAATTTCAAAATGTTACACTTGTGATTACTTCAAGTATTTATAATAATTCGGATATATATTTTTATGTACACGAAATGGTTACACGAAACATCTCTGAATGATCCGAGCTGCCGCAACAAAACAAAATCAACAGAGTGAGACAAACTACAGACACTCTTACAGGAGAATTAACGTTTTTTACAATCTGAGCCTTATTTCGGTAATAAAACCAGTTGTTTTACTCACCCATAGCACTTTGGTGTCATATGGAGCATTTCCAGAGATGTTTTAGATTTGCGATATCCGTAACGTGAGTTCTCGGGGCACATGTTTGCGGTCTCCAAATAACACAAAATTTAGCACTTTTCAAATCATAGAAGCTCAATGTCTTAGTCTACACTTTAGTTTGAGTCAAAAGTGGCCTGTAATCCCAGATGTATCCATAGTTTGGAGTCGATGAGGAGGACAGTGCGCATGTGCGGAGTCACAGTTTATTTCGCTCTCAGCTCTCGGGACCCAAACATGAACAGGGATGAAAGTGTCCCGTCATAAAAAAAAGCTGAAAGTCACAAAAAAATTACGACCGGGGGTGGGAGGGGTGGCTTTCAGCCGCGTTGGTACGCCCCTGTGATATACGCTGTTGCGAAGGACCTGCGCGCGGGCACCGTTACGTGCGGTGTCCTCCCGCGGCTCACATGGGCTCGCACGGTACATTTTTAATACGAGACGCGTACTTCTGTTTCTGAATACGGGACGATTTCATTTTTCAAGGGACGGTTGGTGACACTAAACACTAAAAACACACTAAAACTATACGTATATATACACCCAAAATCTTTCCTAATGCATTTGCACAGAAAAAAAAACACGTGGCTGAAAAAAAAAAGCGGAGATCAGCTAAAAGGCGGAAGTCTTTCATCCCTGCATGAAACGCAAAGCTGTAAATTATAGATAAATCTCAGATTACAGGCCACTTTTGACTCAAACAAAAGTGTAGACATTGAGCTTCTATGATTTGAAAAGTGCTAAAGTTTGTGTTATTTGGAGACCGCAAACATGTGCCCCGAGAACTCACATTACGGATATCGCTAATCTAAAACATCTCCGGAAGTGCTCCATATGACACCAAAGTGCTATGGGTGAGTAAAACAACTTGTTTTATTACGGAAATAAGGCTCAGATTGTAAAAAACGTTAATTCTCCTTTAAGAACATTAAAGCATTTAAATAAAGAGATTTTCAACATTTTCAGAGCATTTGGAGGGTCCGTCACCTGCTTGTTTCTATGGATATGTTGTTGCTCTGCCTGAAATGTTCCACAGTGTGACATTAAACAGTTCTACTTTACATTTATTCAATCACAGGCGGTTTTATAGCTCAATAATAATTATAAAAACAGACATTCTGACTGTCGCGGGGGTCGCCTCTCCACAGATCTGACCTGTAACTTGGTCTGGTTTGGTCTCCATGACGATAGAAAGGTTTAATACCATACTGTGAAACATTCCATTTCTGTAGAGAAAAGCATTTGACGGAGCCTCCACCAGAAAAGTTACACAATGCAGCTTTAAATTCAAAACATCAAGATTTTTAAGCAACTGGGAATCTAAAACAAAAGAAAAATGAGAAAAAATTTAAAAATAAATAACAGAATTTCCAAGTGTATTAAAAGGTGCACTATGTAACATTTCTAGTGGAGAGTCCACCATCTGCTGTTCTCCATGGAGATTTTTTGCTCTACCTGAAATGTTCCACAGTATGACATTAAACTGATCTTTTAAAGGTGTTTTTATTGCCATAAAGTCCATGTAGATAAAACGTGGATTCTTCCTGTGAGCGGAGTCGCCGCTCTAAAGCCCTAAAGTGTGGAATATACCAAGTAAAACATCTCCATGGAAACAAGCACGTGGAAGACACCTGAAAGGTTCCATAGCGCATCTTTAGCATTAGTGTGTCAAACATTTTGTCATTACGTGTTCATTCCATTCAAATAAAAAGAGTAACGCTTTTAAACTGTGAATTACCATGATTGATAAAGTATTGATACTTTGCAGTGTGTTTATATGGTGGAATGTTCAGCAGTTACCATGGTGACGCAATGCACACATTAGCAATAACTACCAATATTATTTAAAGATCCCATGACATGGTACTTCTTGATGCTTTTATATGGCTCCTTAATGGTTCCCTAATACTGTAAATGAATCCTTCTTCAAAATCAACACTCAGTGCATGAGAAACAGAGATGAGATGAGAAAGAGTCATAAATGTCACTCTGGAACACTCCATTATGGGCGTTGTTGCTTGAATGCAAACGAGGAGGACAGAGATGGCCCATAGTAGCGGGTGGGGGCGTGGCCAAACTCTCCACTCTTTCCTTTTCAGCTGTGTGTTTTTGCGCGGAGGGAGAGATGAGAAGCGTTCCATTGAAAAATAAACACATTTCCACAGAAAATAAAATTAAACCACTGCTGTTCAAAGGTCCACAGACTCAGATAAAGGACTTCCGAGCCTAGAAACACTCGCAAGTTCCTCCAGGCAAATTAAAAAACGTATTTCGCATTGCGTAGCTCCTCCACAGTCCAAACTCTCTGGGCGTGATTTACAGAGACGCTGAGTACAGACAGACGGGGGTGGAACTGCATTTGCATTTCTTTTTTCGAGCTGACGTCAATAAGTTTCCTTGTTCAAAATCGCCCGTTTGAGCTCTGTTTTTTTCTAACGCAGAAAAGGATCGCAAATGCTCAGTTTAGACATTTCGCAACTTTTAACCATGGGGGGGGGGGGGGCTAAACAGGGTAGGGGAGCTCACATTAACGTTCAAAATCGCAGGTTATACAGTAGTGAATCCGTTAATCCGTTAATACAGCATTGAAATCAAAAATAAGAATGATGTTTTTATGTGTTCTTGTTATTGTGAATGATATGGTGTGTAAATAGTACATGGATGTGTGTGATTGTGTGTTTTGGGTTCATGTTAGCGGGTGTATATTATGTTTTGCTGTGTTACTGCGTAATGAGATGTGTGTCAAAGTTAAATGTGTGATGCTGTGTGTGTGTATGTGTGTGTTTTAAGAGAAAATCTTTGATTGTTTTTAATGATATAGACCGTTGTTTTTTATCCATGTAACCAGGGACTGCGGATGGAAATTAGCTTTGTAGCTATACTCTGGTGCAGAACATCTCTGTCTTTGTACATAATGGCTCTGTACATTGTCCCTTCAAATAAAGACTAAACTAAACTAAACTAAACCTCAGAAAGTGAAAATTTCATGCCATGGGACCTTTAAACATCTGAAAACTCAAGAAAAAATACTAAATGGATTTAAAACGGCACATTTTCAGGAGCCTGTGATCAACACGAGCGTTCATGTGAGAGTGATGAAGTGAAAAACCCAAAAGCTCGTGACTCCAATTGTATTTGAGGGACTTGTTTAACAGTACATATCAGGTCACGTGTTCAGCTCGTTCTGGTCAGACTGTGTCAAAATAAACCTGAAGGCCTCAGACAGAGCAGTGCCTAGAGTTAGCATCACACCCACAGGGAAATGTTGATGACATCAGCTGCAAAGTATCAATACGTTTGAACGTGTAGGGGTTTAGAGATTTGCATCCCTACTGTGGTTGTGTCCTTTTGCGAGACAAAGACCTAATAAATACAGAGTGCTTTTGTTTATGGAGTCATGTAATGTGTGTTTTTAGTGTCATTTTGAGTTGAGAAACTGTTGCGTAAAAAAGAGCGAGTGACCGCCAAAGATTCAGATGAGACGTTTGCTGAAAAATGCTTTTGAGAAGAGAAATAACGTCCAACAAAACCTTGGCATGTTTCAGTTGAAAAACAAAACAAAAAAAAACAAAGTAAAGGAGCAGCCAGAGCGATCTTTTGGAGCAAACTGTACTTTAAAGGTGCACTGTGTAACTTTTCGGTCAATTTCTTGTTTCTTTTGGTATGTCATTGCTCTGCTTGGAATGTTCCACAGTATGACATTAAAGGAGAATTAACGTTTTTTACAATTTGAGCCTTATTTCGGTAATAAAACAAGTTGTTTTACTCACCCATAGCACTTTGGTGTCACTTGGAGCAGTTTCGTAGATGTTGTGTTGTAGCGGTATCCGTTAGCGTGAGTGCTCGGGGCAAATGTTTGCGGTCTCCAAATAACACAAACTTTAGCACTTTTCAAATCACAGAAGATCGCTGTGTCAGTGTAGACTTTAAGTGGAGTCCAAAGCGTCCTGAAACCCGATATCCAGCTATAGTTTCATCTGATGACGTCATCATAGAGGACAGCGCGCATGTGTGAAGTCACAGCTGTTTAGCAGATAAACACCGCTAGTCCGAAAGAAGCTAACACCGCTCTGAACTTTTCTGTTGCGAGACATGGCTGAAGATTCGGACTTTGAGATTGAAGAGGACTTATTTGAGTATGATGGCCGTCCCTATCGTTTTGAGCCTGAGTATACGGAGGAAGAGATATTAGAAGGAAGCGGAGACAGTTTGAGGAGCAGCGCACAAGAGAACAGCGAGCGACGGCCCGGCTACGAAAAGACAGTACCTTGTGGTGTTTATGTGGACATTGTATGTCGATGGCCACAGAGGAAGAATGCCTTTGCTGTCTCGAGTGGGATATCGGGTTTCAGGCCGCTTTTGACTCCACTTAAAGTCTACGCTGACACAGCGATCTTCTGTCATGTGAAAAGTGCTAAAGTTTATGCAAACATTTGCCCCGAGCACTCACATTATGGATATCGCTACACCACAACATCTACGAAACTGCTCCAAATGACACCAAAGTGCTATGGGTGAGTAAAACAACTTGTTTTATTAGGCTCAGATTGTAAAAAACGTTAATTCTTTTTTAAACAGCTCTACTTTACATTTATTCAATTACAGGTGATTTTATAGCTCAAAAACACCTTCTGACTGTGAGCGGGGTCGCCTCTCCACAGATCTGACCTGTAACTTGGTCTGGTTTGGTCTCCATGAAGATAGAACGGTTTAATGCCATACTGTGAAACATTCCAGACAAAGTAATAACATCTCCATGGACCCTCCACCAGAAAAGTTACACAATGCACCTTTAAAGTAAGAGTACGCCTAACTGTTGAGACATTTTTATTTATAACATTTTGTCTCTTTACTTGTTCCTTTTCAAAGCTCACTCATCTCCACTCACTTACAAATTCATCGGCGACCATCTTGTTACTGTAAGGTGCTCGTTTTGATCCCGGCGGCGGCGGCGGACATTTTGAGTCTGTTCAGTCTCGTCTCTGGCTCGTGCCATCGGAAAAGTCCAGTTTACGGGGTTAGCTCGTGTGCAAAAGCGTTTCCTGTTGGGGCGGGGCTTCAGTCTCTGGATTGGTAAAACAGGATGTAACCGGATTCAGAGTTTTTAGAAATGTCCGACGTCAAACCGTAAAACTCCTCTATCGCCTGAGCGTCGATTTTCTGAAAAACACAAACAGACGATTAAATCAACGTTCATGCAGAAATCAAACTTTAGACGGGATATGACATTTTAAGTTGAGACACTGCAGCAGAAACCCTCAAATTTTCTGTGTAAAAATGGCCAAAATTGCACATTTGTATAAATAATTTTGAAAACTTGATAGAGCCATGTTTAATGTTATTCATTAAACTTTCAGGGATGAAAGTGCCCAGTCATGAAAAAAGCTTAAACACATTTTATTAACATTTGATGTGGTTTTTATTTGTTTATACACGAGATGTCACAGGCATCACTTTGAAAATACAAACAACTACAGTGGTACCTCACCTTACGAAAGACCCAACAAACCCAAATTCCAAGTTACGAAACGCCTTCAGGTTAAATTTTGGTCTCTAGATACGAAAGAAAATTCAAGTTACGAAACGCGAAATATCAAAAATTCCAATAATGCGCGCTCAGCCACACACATTATACGCTTTTCTCAGACTGGATTTAAACTTTTCTCACATTTGTCTCTCGTTTAAACACTCAAACTTTCATAGATTTTCAACAAAATTATTAATAGTGAAGTGTGTGTGGGGTGGGGGGGGGGGCGGTGTGTGTGCGCGTGGACACGTGTGTGATAGCGCAGCATGATCCGGCGCAGGGCGTGAGCACGAGACCCGTGCTCAAACCGTGCCTCCTCTAGACCAGGTCTAAACCAGGTCTAAACCAGGTCTAAACCAGGTCTAAACCAGGTCTAAACCAGGTCTAAACCAGGTCTAAACCAGGTCTAAACCAGGATTAAACCACCGCGGCTCTTGCCTGCGTTCGTTCATGAGCTTGGACTGCGTGCGGTCCCCCTCGCTGCTCGCTTCAGCCGTGAGTCGTGAGGTACACCGGCAGAGCTAGCACGAAACCAGGAAATAGACTCGCACGCGGTGGTTTAATCCTGGTTTAGACCTGGTCTAGAGGAGGCACGGTTTGAGCACGGGTCTCGTGCTCGCAGCCCCGCGCCGGGTCATGCTGCGCTATCACACACGTGTCCGCCCTCCCCCGTCTCCCCACGCACGCAGTCGCTGCTCGCCTCAGCCGTGACTCGTGAGGTACACCGGTGCTGTTGCTAATAGCAGAGCTAGCACGAAACCAGGAAATAGACCCGCACACAGCGCTTTAATCCACCTGGTCTAGTCCTGGTTTAGTCCACGTTTAGTCCTGGTCCAGTCCAGGTATAGACCTTGTTTAGACCTGGTTTAGTCCACGTTTAGTCCTGGCTCTACAGCAGTGGTGCCCAACCAGTAGCCCGCGGTCGACCGGTCGCCTGCGGCCTGATCACAAGTCGTCCGCGGGAGGTTTGGGGGGGGGGGGGAGAGAAAAAAAAAGGGGTAAACGGGAAAAAACAGCAATTTTCGCAACCGCACCGGCTGGCTGTATCTGTATGTGTGTGTGTGTGTGTGTGTGTGTGTGTGTGTGTGTGCGTGCGTGTGCGCATGTGTAGCAGACACGTGCGTTATGGGAAATTGACAGCTGACCCCGGCAGTGGCCTAGCTAACATGGTGGAGGGCCGGAGCAAACCGAAACGTCCCAAGACCTATCATTTTCACTCTGAATGGGAGGAAGATTATTTTTTTGTTTATTTTAATAAAGCGCCCATTTGTCTGATCTGCAATGCAAAGGTGGGATTGGCAAAAAAAGCGAATGTCGAGCGTCATTACAAGACGATGCACGCCGGGAAGTACGAGAAGGAATACCCCGCAAAAACCCCCTTTACGTGCCGCAAGACTCAAGGAACTGAAAGCACGCCTGTCTGAGCAACAGGCACAATTCACCAGACCTAATGAACAGTCGAAGGCCGCAACAATTGCTTCATATCGGGCTAGTCACATCCTTGCTAAACACAAGAAGCCATTCAAAGACGGCGAGGCGTGGAAGGAAGGCTTTCTGGAGGCCGCGGATAGCCTATTTGACGGCTTTAAAAATAAAACGGAGATCATGAAGGCGATTAAAGATGTACAAATGTCCCGCAATACCACTACAAAGCGATGTGAGGTAATGGCTGTGGACGTGGAGGAGCAGCTAAGAAAGGACATCGATGCATGTGAATGCTTCTCTCTGCAGTTTGATGAGTCAACTGATATGGTGGATGTGGCTCAGTTATGTGTTTTCATCAGAATGGTTTTCGAAGACATGAGCGCCAGGGAAGAGCTACTGACCATGTTGCCACTAAAAGGACAAACGAGAGGCGAGGATATTTTCAATGCCTTCATGACATTCGCCCGCGAGACAAAACTGCCGCTCTTTAAACTGATTTCTATAACCACTGACGGCGCCCTTGCTATGATAGGCCGCACAAATGGATTTATAGCACTGTGCAAGCAAAGTGAGTCTTTTCCAGACATTCTGAATTATCACTGTATTATCCACCAGCAAGCACTAAGCGGGAAGATTGTTCAAATGAAAGACGTGATGGATATCTGCATGAAGATTGTGTGTTCAGTGCGCGCCAGGAGTCTTCAGAGAAGGCTTTTCCGTGCACATCTGGAGGAAAGCGACGCTGAGCACACCGAGCTGCTGCTTCATACAGACGTCAGGTGGTTAAGCAGAGGGCAGTTTTTAGCGAGATTCACAGAGCTGCTGCCAGAAATCAAGGAATTCTTGAAGCTGTCTAAACATGCAGATTATCATGACAAGCTAAATGACCACCAGTGGCTTTTAGATTTATCTTTCCTCACCGACCTCACCCACGAACTCAATTTGTTGAATGTAGACCTGCAGGGTAAAGATAAAGACGTAGTCCAGATGATGAGTTCTGTGAACACTTTTAAAAAGCAAGCTACAGCTCATGTCACGGCGGCTGCAGCAGCGCGACCTGCACACAAACTTTCCAAATATGCATGCTGAACTACAAAGTCAAGGTAAAAGGCTGACGCAACTTGATATTGACCGCTATATGGAGCATGTTCAGAACGTCTCGTCAGAATTTGAGCGGCGTTTTACTGACTTTGCGACCCTCGAACCTGTAGCAACCTACATGTGTAATCCGTTTGGTGCAAATGTTGCTGTTGGTGACATTGCTGACAAAGTCAAATCACTGTTCGATTTGGAACGCGATGCGATTGAAAACGAGATTCTAAAATTGCAAAATGACATTGTCATGAAAGCCAAATCAACATCGGCCCCGCCTGGAAAGCACGCAGCGTTCTGGGAGCTGCTGTTGGATGAGAAATACCCCAATCTCCGAAAATGTGCTTTAAACCTGACAGCTCTTTTTGGTTCCACTTATTTGTGCGAGTGTGCGTTCTCGCACATGAAAATTATAAAGTCCAAGTACCGATCAACAATTACTGACGACCACCTTGTAGCCTGCCTACGCCTTGCAATCAGTACCTACACTCCTGCCTACGAAAAGCTCGCCTCCGCCTCCCAGTGCCAGGTGTCCCACTAGCTGCCTCCGCTCTGCCCAGCGCCTTGTCTCACCCAGCCCACAGGTAGGCAGTTATGGCTGTGTGTCTGTCTGTCTGTCTGTCTGTTATTATAAGAAGCGGCTCATTTTTTGGAGGATTGTTGTCTGCTGTCTGTGAATTATGCCAACAGTATTATTCTGCAACGTGTAATGTGGTCTGTGTGTGTCTGTTGTTATAGGAAGCGGCTCATTTGGAGGATTGTCTGCTGTCTGTGGAATTATGCCAATAGTATTGTTCTGCAACGTAATGGACTGTTCTGCAACTTGTAATGGACTTTTCAATTTCTGGCCTGTTCTGCCACCTGCAACACAATTATTTATATTTATATTTATATTTATATTTATATTTATATTTATATTTATATATATATATATATAAAGTAAAGTGGTAAACAAAGTAGTATTGTGTTGTTGTGAAGTTACTGCAGGCTGGCGACGATGTTTGTGGTTTGAAATGTTGGTATTGGACTGGTAGACCCCGGAGGGGTTGGCTACTGAAAAGTAGACCTCGGGTCAAAAAAGGTTGGGCACCCCTGGTCTACAGTCTCTTAGCCAATCAGGACACACAATGTTACACTATTAAAAAAAAGTTACACTATTAAAAAAAAAAAACTTGGAACGGGGAATGTAGTGCGCATTCATATCGAGTGCAAATAAATGTGCAAATCAACACGGAGAACTTGACTTGGTCATTTTGGGTGGGAACTATTTTCCAGTGCGTAAGAATACAGCCGTATCACGCACCACGTTGTGCAACAGGGGAACTCCCTTCCCGGTGCGTAACTGGGATTCCCCTGGTAGCGTGCTGCGTGATACGGCTGTATTCTTACGCACTGGAAAATAGTTCCCACCCAAAATGACCAAGGCAAGCTCTCCGTGTTGATTTGCACATTTATTTGCACTCGATATGAATGCGCACTACACACAAAGTAATTGGGAAACGCATCGAGCAAATTAATTCCTTTTGGCCGAAATCTTTCTCTGGCGACGTTAGACTCCAGTGTAAGGCGGAGGAGCTGCAGATACCGCGGCGGTCAGTGGCGACAGACTCGGACAATGGCTGACAATGGACTGTGGGGAGATGCCCAAATTTGACTGAACTCTGAAAGGCTGAACTCTTTCATCCCTGAACTTTCTTTTCTAATGTTATTTTGTTGACTTAATAGATAAAAAACAGGGTATTTTGGATATCATTTTGGATGGATATTATATAGTGTTTGATAAAAACTTGATATTAGTGAAATTTTTCCTAGAATGTTAATTTTTGGAGTTAAAACTTGAAATTAGATCAACAACTCGTTTTGCATTATTTGTCAAAAGACCTCCTGTGCTTGTGCCTGCTCTATAATTACAATCTATGACATGCGTTGATCATTATGTATATTTTTGACGTTTTTAAATCACAATCTTCATCTAAAGCAACTTGATAAAAGAAACAAGTGCACTGATTTCCACGTTAGAAAACTGGTGCCCAGTGGGAGCGGCATTCATGCCGTCTGTACCTCCTATGGACAGCTGCAGATTACACTAGCGGGTAGCAGTATTTATTTTCATTTGTACTAAAACGGCAATGAGACACTGACGAATCCTATGTATATCACTGATTAAGAAATTCAACTGGAGAGGGTAAGCGCAGAGCATTGGGCGTGGTGCAAACAGCGGTAGAAAAGAGCAATGACGTCTGAAATACAAAATAGAGACATGCACAAATCACTCCAAATAAGCTTTGACAGGCTAAATGAGTAAGAAAGCTATAATAGCATGGTTAAAAGATTTGAAAAGCCAATTTTGCAGAATAGGCCCGCTTCAATACAACCTCATAAAGTTTGGTGTATGCAGCTGCTACTAAAACGGGTGATCTTTATGTCCATATGTTATAAAAATGCATTTTGAGAAACAGCCCATGAAGTTTCAGTGTTTTTTCCTCCAGAAACATGCTCCAAACTGTTTTTATTATCACACAGACTGGGCCCAGAGCTGAAGAGCTGTGTCTGACTTTAGGCTAATGTCCGTTTGTCTTGTGTTTGCGCAACAGAGAAACAACACGGGTCAAATCAGGACAAGACTGAACTCCTGCAGAGAAGCACAGAGACCAGAGATAAACAGGGGAATGTGACGCAACACTGGACTGGGGTGGGGTCAAAAATCAATACCAGGTCAACAACCCTAACTAGAATCAAAACTAGATTCTCATTTGATACTAGAAAGAACTCAACATCACTCAAAAATGACAAACCTTTTCTGAATAGTTTGAGAATGTTCTGAACCAAAATCAAAAGTGGTATTAATATCACAATGAAGAATTTAAAGGGGCCCTATTACCTTATTTTCTGTGTTCTGTTATAATGTTTTCTCGTCGCAAACATACTAGGAGTTCTGTTTTGTTTAACACACAAACACTAGATTTAGGATGGGTTCTTGTCACAAACAGGAACATTCTTTGGAGATGTAGACAGACTAGTAATAAAAGTGTTACTCAAACACGTGTGAACGAAACAAAACTCCAAAACACAACTCCAAAACACAACTCCAGGTGTGTTTTTGGGGCGGTAAAAGCATTATTATAACAAGGCTTAAAGGAAAAGTAACGTTTTTTTTTTTACAATCTGAGCCTTCTTTTGGCAATAAAACAAGTAGTTTTACTCACCCATAGCAGTTTGGTGTCATTTGGAGCAGTTTCGTAGAAGTTATGTTGTAGCGTATCCGTTAACTTGAGTGCTCGGGGCATTACTTTGCGGTCTCCAAATAAGACAAACTTTAGGACTTTTCAAATCATAGAAGCTCGATATCTTAGTCTACGATTTCGTTTGACGCAAAAGTGGCCTGTAATCCAAGATTTAGCCATAGTTTCGAGTAGATGAGGACGCCAGTGCGCATGTGCGGACTGTGCTCTCAGCTCCCGGGACCCAAACATGAAACGCAAAGCTGTAAACTATGGCTAAATCTCGGATTACAGGCCACTTTTGCGTCAAACGAAATCGTAGACTAAGATATCGGGCTTCTATGATTTGAAAAGTGCTAAAGTTTGTGCTATTTGGAGCCCGCACGGGGCATATTACATGCTCGGGGAATATATTATATGGCTAGAAGTTGCGCTAGGCTAAGCGCAAATCTAAAACATCTCTGGGCATATGACACCAAAGTGCTATGGGTGAGTAAAACAACTTGTTTTATTACCGAAATAAGGCTCAAACTGTAAAAAAACGTTTTCCTTTAAAGCTCACAAGAGTTAGTCTGTGTAATATAAGACTGTCTTTGCTATAACAGGTCTTTTTCCATGTGTTTTAGAGTGTGATTATCAAGATACAATTATTTTAATAGCCAACTCATCATGGATAATCCAATGAATCAACTTAACTGTAAAAGAGTTTTAATTAGGGATACATGATTGCCTGGTTTACACCTGACCATATCACAAGTGAGATATGGTCTGGAAGCCACCTTCGAAATATCTCGTACCGGAGGTGTGGTTTACACGCGCGGACACATGCGCTCACCGCGGTCCCGAGGGGGAGGCACGCAGTCTGAACCGCGTGCGAGCCCCGCGTCCCTTTGCTCTTTTCGGACTGCGTTTCTCCCCTCTAGTCCTGATTTAGTCCAGGTTTAGTCGTGGTCCAGTCCAGGTTTAGACCTTGTTTAGACCTGGTCTGGACCTGGTTTAGTCCGCGTTTTGGTCCCGCCAAGTTTGCCATACTGTGGAACATTCTAGGAAGCATTAATACCTAATTTATTAATTACGAAATCTAATCACATTGTACTTTAGACACTTTACAACAGAATAGTGATAGTAAAGGTGAAGGGTTAGCCAAGTCATCATCAAAATGTGTCAGATGCCCTTCCTGTGTGTCAGATGCCCTGGAAGTCTTGGACCTTCTCTCAGATTTTTAAAAATACATTTCTAAAAGTCTAACTTCTATCCACATTTTTTAAATTCTTGGTGAAAGCTTTATTTTAAACGGCCTTATTCAGTCATTTAAAATAAAGCTGCAGTTGGAAATGTACCATATTATAATTATAAATATAATTATTATTATGATTATGATTATTATTATTAAAAACACATGAGCTCAGATACTGGAACGCTCCAGGCTTTGGAGAGGAGCCCAAAAACTCAAAAAGAGTTCCTGAATTTTGTCCTCACAGTTTATCTTTATATTATTTTTGTATTTGTTAAAGATCCCATGACATGGCACTTCTTGATGCTTTTATATGGCGCCTTAATGGCTCCCCAACACTGCAAACGAATCCCTCTTCAAAATCAAGACTCAGTGCATGAGATAGCCTCGTGAACACAGCCAGAGCCAAAACCATCCCTCTCAAACACTCCATTTTGGGCGTTGTTGCTTGAATGCAAATGAGGAGGACAGAGACAGGCCAGAGCAGCGGGTGGGGGTGTGGCCAAACTCTCGGCTCCCTCATCTTCAGCGGTGCGCTGTGTGCTGGCCCCACATCCGCATTTATGCGCAGAGGAAGATATGAGATGATTTCCATTGAAAAATAAACACATTTCCACAGAAAATAAAATTAAACCACTGCGGTTTCAGAGGTTCAGAGGCTCAGATAAATGACATCCAAGCCTGGAAACACTCTCACATGTTTCCAGGCAAGTAAAAAAATGCATCTCGCATTGTGTAGCTCGTTTGTGGTCCAAACTCTCTGGGCATGAGTTCCATAGACGGTGGGTAGACATCCAGACGGGGGGTGGAACTGCATTTGCATTTTTTCTTGAATGTGACGTCAGAAACTTCCCTTGTTCAGAATCGCCCGTTTGAGCTGTCTTTTTTTCAAACGCAGAAAAGGATCGCAAATGCTCAGGTTACACATTTTGCAACTTTTAGCCATGGGGGGGGGCCTAAACAGGGTAGGGGAGCTCACATTTACGTTCAAAAACCTCAGAAAGTGAAAATTTCATGCCATGGGACCTTTAAGTTAAGTCAAAATGATCATGATTGAAACTTTTGTAGTTCCATGGAGATGCTATTGTTGCTTTGCATGTTTCACACTATGGCATTAAATGTTTTTATCTCGCCTGTATTTCATTCCCTTTATTCTTATTAACAGTATACTTTAGAAATGGGCTGATATGACTTTTTGACCTGATATGATCTCCGATATTTGGCCTGTCGCCAGTATCACTCATCCCTGGTATATCTCCCCACAGGTCTGACGTGGAACTTGACCTGCTCGAAGACCATGATAAATTTAATGCTATACTGTGGAACATTCCAGGCAAAGCAAATACATCGCCGGAGACAAGCAGGTGGCTGAAACTCCGGCCATGCAGATGCTATTCCAATGCTTGGAATGTTACGCAGTATGGCATTAAATCAACTATCTCCATGGACACAAGCAGGGCAAGTTACAGGTCAGACCTCTGGAAGAGCGAGCCCGCTCACAGACCCGCGGGGTCCTCACCTCCACGATGTCGTCGTCAAACAGCAGCCAGAAGCCATGACTCTTGACGATGGTGATGTAATGTCCCCGATTTGGACCGCTAAAAAACAAACAACAAAACAACCACAGGTGACGATTACACTGACCATAATTAAAGAGTTCACAAGAGCATGACGTCATCCCCTTTATAGAAAACAGTGAAAACAGATTAAGACCGAACAGTTTATCACGAAAATGTGAAGTAAACATCCATCTGTAAACAGACAATAAGAGCAGGTGTAAGGGCCAGAAGGATCAGTATTGATACTATACTACTGACTACTACCATTATACTACTACTACTGACTACTACCATTATACTACTGACTACTACCACTATACTACTGACTACTACCATTATACTACTGACTACTACACTACTGACTACTACACTACTGACTACTACCACTATACTACTGACTACTACCACTATACTACTGACTACTACCACTATACTACTGACTACTACCACTATACTACTGACTACTACCACTATACTACTGACTACTACTATTATACTACTGACTACTACTTCTATACTACTAACTACTACTACTATACTACTGACTACTACCATTATACTACTGACTACTACCATACTACTGACTACTACTATTATACTACCGACTACTACCATTATACTACCGACTACTACCATTATACTACTGACTACTACTACTACTACTATACTACTGACTACTACCATTATACTACTGACTACTACCATTATACTACTGACTACTACTATTATACTACTGACTACTACTATTATACTACTGACTACTACTATTATACTACTACTGAGGTATCGAAAGGTAGGAAAGTGAACATACTTTTGCAAAGTGAAAAATAATATAAACTAAAATCTGGATCAGTCCATTTAGTTCCTGATTTAGTCCTGGTTTAGTCCTGATTTAGTTCCAGATTTAGTCCTGGTTTAGTCCTGATTTAGTTCCAGATTTAGTCCCTGGTTCATTCCGTGTTTAATCCCTTTTTAGTCCTTTTTTAAATCTCCGTTTTAGTCCCCGGCTCTGTCCTGGGTTCAGTTTTGGGTTCAGTTTTGGGTTCAGTTTTGGGTTCAGTCCTGGCTCTGTCCTGGTTCAGTCCTGGTTCAGTCCTGGCTCTGTCCTGGCTCTGTCCTGGCTCTGTCCTGGCTCTGTCCTGGCTCTGTCCTGGCTCTGTCCTGGTTCAGTTTTGGGTTCAGTCCTGGCTCTGTCCTGGCTCTGTCCTGGCTCTGTCCTGGCTCTGTCCTGGTTCAGTTTTGGGTTCAGTCCTGGCTCAGTCCTGGTTTAGTCTTGGTTCAGTCCTGGTTTAGTCCCAGTCTAGTCCTGGCTCAGTACCTCCCACAGTGCACGACCACAGCCACCAGGTCGTACATCCGGTCTGGGTTGGTGGCGTCTCCGGAGGTGTTGAAGAGGCGGAGCTCCAGGGGGAATACCACGCGGTAGGACAGTTTGGTGTAACGGTGAAGCTGGTCCATGTATTTAAACCTCTTCAGGTGCAGAGCCAGAATCATCGGCAGCTTCTTCACTCGCATCCTGAATACAAACATAAGGATTTCAGATAAACTCACTCAAAAAGTACCGCAAGCATACACGAATCACTCCAAATGCTTGAATTGACTAAAAACTAGACTTAAAGAGGGGGTATTTTACACATATATCAGTGCTAGTAGTATACATGATTTTTTTTTTTTTTATAGTCATAGTGGTATCAAAATCAAGTTGGAAATTTTAGTATCATGATCACACTAGTTCTGATAAACACCATATTAAACTCTTAATGTGTTTTTTCACAGTTTTGTCACTCTTATTCAGTGTTGCTCAATCCTGAATCTACATTTGATACTAGTTTTATATGGGATTAGTATCTGGGTTTCCATTAACACATGAATAAGTAAACTATAATAAATATGTGTCCATGTCTGACCTCTTCTGAGCCTCCTGTTTGCTGCGGCACTGCTCACAGTAGTATTTATACTCACTGCACAGAGTCTCTGTGTTACTGAAGCCCCTGAAACACACAAAACACGACATATGCACTGTTATTACACTATCATTACAATGCTATTACATGCTTATTACGCTGTCATTACAGAGAACGTGGTACCTGAGGCAGTGCGTTATGGACGTGTTTTGTTCCACGTCAACCGATAAATCCAGGAAGTCTTCATCTTTACTGCTCACCTAAAAACACACATTTATTATTAAAGATGCACTATGCAACTTTTCTGGTGGAGCGTCCATCATCTGCCTGTCGTGGTGGAAATATTATTGCTTTGTCTGGAATGTTCCATGGTCTAGCATGAAATTACAGTATCTGTTTTACATTACAGGTGTTTATATTCCATCCATTTTCTTCCCACTCCATACTCCGGGTCACGGGGGCAACAGTCCAGACAGATCTGCTGCCCAGAACACGATGCACCGGCCCCCATGGATCCTCCTGCGGGTGGTGGGTCCACAGGAGGACGGCCCCACGTTGCCTGACGCAACCGGCCTTGATGTAGTTCTGTCATGGGGGCAATATTGCTGTTTATGTTGTTTAAAAATATCTTGGAATAACATACATTGTTACTGTGAGTGGGACTGCCTCTCCACAGATCTGACCCTTGACTTAGCATGACCCATTTCTCTATAGATTAGTTTAATGCTATATTGCTGAACATTGAACACAAAGCAATAACATCTCCATGGAGACAAGCAGAAGGCGTACTACAAGTTACATAATGCAACTTTAAAGACAACACATATTTACAACTCTAACCCTGCAGGCTGTAGGCGACTAAAAACATGTATCTCTGTGCATCTGACCCAAACTGCACTCACAAGACTCACGCAAAAACTACAAATTATGCAGAAAAATAATACTATTTATTTATTTATTTATTTATATCACTTTATTTGTCCCAGAAGGGAAATTTGTCCTCTGCATTTGACCCATCCTTTATTCAGGAGCAGTGGGCAGCATGACTGCGCCCGGGGACCCATCTCCATGATCTTGCTTGCTTAGGCTTGGTCAGGACCACAGCTGGATTTTACCTACGGTGCATGTTTTTGGGTTGGAAACAATGAATTTATATAAAGGCAGATTAACTCATTGAGTGCCGGTGACGAGTTTTGAAGTCATGTTGAAACCAAACGTTGAGTGCCGTGACGTATATATTCGTCAAGGACGTTTTTCAGCGGGGATCGCTAGAATACGACCTGGAGCAACTTTGAAGGTGTAATTCACGTCTCTCAACCTGTAGGTAGCGATCTTGTATCATTATTTGCCGATCGGAGACGCGGAAGAGAGGAGGAGTGTAGTTTGTGTACTGTGTATTGGCCAGAGGAGCAAGATGGTGAGGGAATCCGGAAAAGCAGATGACTGTGGATCAGCGCCTATGGAGCGGTCTGATCGCTCTTGGGACCCAGGATCCCGGATCAGAGGATCGCAGAGACAAGCCGGATCAAGCAGCGAGGTCGGAGCAGAGATCTACTGGGGGCGTGTCATGTGTGCGCTGCGCGGAGCAGGAACTCTGATCAGAACTACAACAGCGCCAAAGAAGAAGTTTACTGACTTGGAGCAGTAGATCCTGGTCTCCAAAGAGGCATGAGATGAGAAGAATTAAGTTTACATGATGCTGCTGTGTGGTAATTGTAATGAATGAAGCTACAGTGGCTTGCGAAACTATTTGGCTCCCTTGAACTTTGTGACCTTTTGCCACATTTCAGGCTTCAAACATAAAGATATAAAACTGTAATTTCTTGTGAAGAATCAACAACAAGTGGGACACAATCATGAAGTGGAACACACTTTATTGGATATTTTTAACTTTTTTAACAAATAAAAAATGAAAAATTGGGTGTGCAAAATCATTCAGCCCCATTGAGTTAATACTTTGTAGTGCCACCTTTTGCTGCGATTACAGCTGCAAGTCGCTTGGGGTATGTCTCTATCAGTTTTGCACATCGAGAAACTGATATTTTTGCCCATTCCTCCTTGCAAAACAGCTCGAGCTCAGTGAGGTTGGATGGAGAGCGTTTGTGAACAGCAGTTTTCAGTTCTTTCCACAGATTCTCAATTGGATTGAGGTCTGGACTTTGACTTGGCCATTCTAACACCTTGATATGTTTTTTGGTGAACCATTCCATTGTAGCTTTTGCTTTATGTTTTGGATCATTGTCTTGTTGGAAGACAAATCTCCGTCCCAGTCTCAGGTCTTTTGCGGACTCAATCAGGTTTTCTTCCAGAATGGTCCTGTATTTGGCTCCATCCATCTTCCCATCAATTTTAACCATCTTCCCTGTCCCTGCTGAAGAAAAGCAGGCCCAAACCATGATGCTGCCACCACCATGTTTGACAGTGGGGATGGTGTGTTGAGGGTGATGAGCTGTGCTGCTTTTACGCCAAACATAACGTCTTGCATTGTTGCCAAAAAGTTAGATTTTGGTCTCATCTGACCAGAGCACCTTCTTCCACATGTTTGGTGTGTCTCCCAGGTGGCTTGTGGCAAACTTTAAACGACACTTTTTATGGATATCTTTAAGAAATGGCTTCCTTCTTGCCACTCTTCCATAAAGGCCAGATTTGTGCAGTATACGACTGATTGTTGTCCTATGGACAGATTCTCCCACCTCAGCTGTAGACCTCTGCAGTTCATCCAGAGTGATCATGGGCCTCTTGGCTGCATCTCTGATCAGTCTTCTCCTTGTATGAGCTGAAAGTTTAGGGGACGGCCAGATCTTGGTAGATTTGCAGTGGTCTGATACTCCTTCCATTTCAATATTATTGCTTGCACAGTGCTCCTTGGGATGTTTAAAGCTTGGGAAATCTTTTTGTATCCAAATCCAGCTTTAAACTTCTCCACAACAGTATCTCGGACCTGCCTGGTGTGTTCCTTGTTCTTCATGATGCTCTCTGCGCTTTAAACAGACCTCTGAGACTATCACAGTGCAGGTGCATTTATACAGAGACTTGATTACACACAGGTGGATTCCATTTATCATCGTTAGTCATTTAGGTCAACATTGAATCATTCAGAGATCCTCACTGAACTTCTGGACAGAGTTTGCTGCACTGAAAGTAAAGGGGCTGAATGATTTTGCACGCCCAATTTTTCGTTTTTTATTTGTTAAAAAAGTTTAAAATATCCTATAAAGTGTGTTCCACTTCATGATTGTGTCCCACTTGTTGTTGATTCTTCACAAGAAATTAGTTTTGTATCTTTATGTTTGAAGCCTGAAATGTGGCAAAAGGTCACAAAGTTCAAGGGAGCCAAATAGTTTCGCAAGCCACTGTATATGTGTGTGTGCGTGTGTGCGTGCGTGTGTGTGTGTGTAAAGGTTTATGCATGGGCTTGTGTGTATGTACATATGTGTGTGTGTGTGTGTGTGTATGTGTGTGTGTGTGTGTATTAGTTTTTATTATGGATCTGTACTCTGAGCCTCAATATTGTTGTGAAGTGACAAAGTTCTATTTTATAGGAAAAGATATTATTATATCTGTAAACATCTCTTGGCACAAATGATTTGAAGGAATTTTCAATTCACAGAGCCTTATATTCTTATATTTGTAAATAAAAATGTACTTTGTCATCAAAAATCTCTGTTATTTTAGATGTTTGAGGTGTCACTAAATCCATAAATATTGACGTCAAAATCACTGATCTGCTCGAAATTACTCTTTGTACAAAATGCTCGTTTTCTCCACTTTGTGGTAAAAAAAAAATGTGTTTTTGCTGAAACTTCCCTATGTTCTACTATCAATTACTTGAGAACCGAAAAGGTTAGGAACATAATTTTTTTCTAGGTGAAAGAAGAGAGTCAACACTTTATTTTGATGTTTCATGTTTATATCGTCAAAGAACTCAGTATTCTGTGGGTCTTGGAAAATCAGTAAAAATCCACTAAAACGTCCGGCACTCTGGGGGTTAGAATTCTGAAAAAAGGCCGGCACTCAATGAGTTAAACTACTATTCTACTCAGTGTATCATATTGTATTTTTACAGTGTGAGGAACTGTGTTACTATAAAACAAGTATCTTCTGTCCGATGTTGCAACAGCTCCCAAAACACTTTTTACGGTCTGTTTAGCCTTTGACTCATGAGGTAATTCAGAAGGTTTTTGTTTCATGGCCCAAGTTACTGTATCATTATCAAGGACAGACATGAACCAAGCTAGAGCCAAGGAAAGAAGCAGAGGAGAGGGTCAGAGGAGCAGAGGAGAAGGTCAGAGGAGCAGAGGAGAAGGTCAGAGAAACAGAGGAGAAGGTCAGAGGAGCAGAGGAGACGGTCAGAGGAGCAGAGAAGGTCAGATGAGCAGAGGAAAAGGTCAGATAGAGCAGAGGAGAAGGTCAGAGGAGCAGAGGAGAAGGTCAGAAGAGCAGAGGAGAAGGTCAGAAGAGCAGAGAAGGTCAGAGAAGCAGAGGAGCAGGTCAGAGGAGCAGAGGAGAAGGTCAGAGAAACAGAGGAGAAGGTCAGAGAAACAGAGGAGAAGGTCATAGGAGCAGAGGAGAAGGTCATAGGAGCAGAGGAGAAGGTCAGATGAGCAGAGGAGAAGGTCAGAGGAGCAGAGGAGAATGTCAGAGAAACAGAGAAGGTCAGATGAGCAGAGGAAAAGGTCAGATAGAGCAGAGAAGGTCATAGGAGCAGAGGAGAAGGTCAGAAGAGCAGAGAAGGTCAGATGAGCAGAGGAGCAGGTCAGAGGAGCAGAGGAGAAGGTCAGATAGAGCAGAGAATCAGAGGACTCACGGCTTCACAGTTTAAACAGCGCGTCTCATTGGTTAGCGTTCCTTGGAAGATCTCGTGGACCCAGGTCTCTTGTGACTCTTTGTGTCCGTCTCCGTCGGTCCCTCCCTCGTTGACTCCGCCCCCTCCTCCTCCTCCTCCACCACCACCGCCGCCGCTGCCACCATTTTGAATGAGCTTCCCGTTGTGCTGTTTCTCTTGGCTCTTCTCTTCTTGGAGCAGGTCAGCGATGGTGTTCAGGAGGTAGTTCAGAAACTCGTGAGCGTCCTGCTGCATGTAGTTATCAAACAGCTCTGAGGAAAACAAAGGAGGAGTTATGGCATAGATAGAGGGTGACACCTGTGGATCTTTATGTAATAATTTGGACATTTTAAATCACAATATGGATCTAAAAGGACTTAATAAAAGAAAGAGCACTTCTACGTTAGAGAACTGTGGTGTTAAATGGGAGCTGATAAACATCATCACAACAAAGAGCCGTGCAGCTCTTGGCACTCTAAATACAGAATAAAAATAATATATAATAAAAAAGTGTGCATATGATTAGGGAAAATCATTATAACTTGGTTTAAAAGTATATTCATCAGAATGTCCTTAAAGTGGGACTTTAATGAAGATCATTAAATTCGCTTTTCACCATTTTCTTTTCGTAGGCGAGAGATGAACTTCTTCGGAGGGATGACGCCCACTTTCTTCTTCTGCGTGGCGATGCTGTTAAACAGGTCCGACAGACAGGTGAGCAGAGACTCCTTACGGCGGGGCTGCACCTGTCAAACACAAATTGAACAAATTGGGAAGAAATTTGTTAGAGTGTGATATTTTCAGAATTAATGACACACCCACCTGTCAAGTTAACCAAGCAGTACTTCAACCAAAGAAACATAAAGGACATTAGGATGATTTTCCTCACCTTATAGGCCAGGACCTTCTCTCTGAACGGTCGGCAGAAGTAGAGCGCCTGCAGCACCGAGTTACAGTAACATGTGTTTCCAAACTGCAAAATAACACAAGCACACAGCTTTAGTTTTATACTTTTATAATTAAAGATGCACAACATAACTCTACTGCTCTGTAAAGCGTCTTTGGGCATATTGAAAGGCACTATCAAAATCAAAGGGTTGATTAAATAATAAGTAGGTGGCCAACTCCAAACCACAATATTAATTAAAGCCGCAAGCGGCGTTGGTCGGGACCTCGCACCTGCGTTTGTTCGTCTTACTGAGACGCACAGCCATACCAAATTTCGTGTGCCTGGCACAATTATCTCACTTCCTGTTGGGCGTGGCCATGACATTGTAGATACCCTGTCAGAACAGACCCTGTCAGACCCTGTCAGACCCTGTCAGACCCTGTCAGACTCTGTTAGACCCTGTCAGACTCTGTTAGACCCTGTCAGACTCTGCATGTGGCCTACATGCTGAGGCCTACATGAACCTTCGATGCTTGTCCCCACATTGCTGCTTGCAGCTATATCAGATCAAAGGTACAAAGATCAAAGACCTTTGATCAGGGCGTTGCCTAGCAACAAATACCTCCCATTCATAACTCATCACTCCCATTCAATAAATACCTAACTTTATCGATCCGCCGTATCGTCATATTACCACCTATTTGAAAATCCTTCGCAATTTCACATCTCCAACATCTTAAGATTATGTTCACCAAAATTTAAGCCCATCTGAGGTACGGTGTAGGAGAAGTGTTTCAAATTCCATTCTATGTCCAATACCCCAAAATCACACAAAAGGCCAATTATCTCACTTCCTGTTGGGCGTGGCCATGACATTGCAGTGAGGCATTTGTTCGTCTTATTGAGATACACGTCCCTACCGAATTTCGTGTGCCTATCTTAAACGGTATGCCAGCCCCGAAAGACAACGCGCTAGGGGGCGCTATCGAGCTCCTGGGGGTCACTGGGGGACGAGACTTTGTGTGGTCGTACTGGCAGGACTTTGTGATGCCCGTGCAAAGTTTCGTTCGTTTTGAAGCATGGGAACATGCTCAAAATTGCCCCAGCGTGTATGAACAAGAATAATAATAATAATAATAATTAAAGCCGCAAGCGGCGTTGGTCGGGACCTCGCACCTGCGTTTGTTCGTCTTACTGAGACGCACAGCCATACCAAATTTCGTGTGCCTGGCACAATTATCTCACTTCCTGTTGGGCGTGGCCATGACATTGTAGATACCCTGTCAGAACAGACCCTGTCAGACCCTGTCAGACCCTGTCAGACCCTGTCAGACCCTGTCAGACCCTGTCAGACCCTGTCAGACCCTGTCAGACCCTGCATGTGGCCTCCATGCTGAGGCCTACATGAACCTTCGATGCTTGTCCCCACATTGCTGCTTGCAGCTATATCAGATCAAAGGTACAAAGATCAAAGACCTTTGATCAGGGCGTTGCCTAGCAACAAATACCTCCCATTCATAACTCATCACTCCCATTCAATAAATACCTAACTTTATCGATCCGCCGTATCGTCATATTACCGCCTATTTGAAAATCCTTCGCAATTTAACATCTCCAACGTCTTAAGATTATGTTCACCAAAATTTAAGCCCATCTGAGGTACGGTGTAGGAGAAGTGTTTCAAATTCCATTCTATGTCCAATACCCAAAAATCACACAAAAGCCCAATTATCTCACTTCCTGTTGGGCGTGGCCATGACATTGCAGTGAGGCGTTTGTTCGTCTTATTGAGATACACGTCCCTACCGAATTTCGTGCGCCTATCTTAAACGGTATGCCAGCCCCGAAAGACAACGCGCTAGGGGGCGCTATCGAGCTCCTGGGGGTCACTGGGGGACGGGACTTGTGTGGTCGTACTGGCAGCACTTTGTGATGCCCGTGCAAAGTTTCGTTTCGTTTTGAAGCATGGGAACATGCTCAAAATTGCCCCAGCGAGTGTGAACAAGAACAAGAATAATAATAATTAAAGCCGCAAGCGGCGTTGGTCGGGACCTCGCACCTGCGTTTGTTCGTCTTACTGAGACGCACAGCCATACCAAATTTCGTGTGCCTGGGACAATTATCTCACTTCCTGTTGGGCGTGGCCATGACATTGTAGATACCCTGTCAGAACAGACCCTGTCAGACCCTGTCAGACCCTGTCAGACTCTGTTAGACCCTGTCAGACTCTGTCAGACCCTGTCAGACCCTGCATGTGGCCTACATGCTGAGGCCTACATGAACCTTCGATGCTTGTCCCCACATTGCTGCTTGCAGCTATATCAGATCAAAGGTACAAAGATCAAAGACCTTTGATCAGGGCGTTGCCTAGCAACAAATACCTCCCATTCATAACTCATCACTCCCATTCAATAAATACCTAATTTTATCGATCCGCCGTATCGTCATATTACCGCCTATTTGAAAATCCTTCGCAATTTAACATCTCCAACGTCTTAAGATTATGTTCACCAAAATTTAAGCCTATCTGAGGTACGGTGTAGGAGAAGTGTTTCAAATTCCATACCTAATTTTATCGATCCGCCGTATCGTCATATTACCGCCTATTTGAAAATCCTTCGCAATTTAACATCTCCAACGTCTTAAGATTATGTTCACCAAAATTTAAGCCCATCTGAGGTACGGTGTAGGAGAAGTGTTTCAAATTCCATTCTATGTCCAATACCCAAAAATCACACAAAAGCCCAATTATCTCACTTCCTGTTGGGCGTGGCCATGACATTGCAGTGAGGCGTTTGTTCGTCTTATTGAGATACACGTCCCTACCGAATTTCGTGCGCCTATCTTAAACGGTATGCCAGCCCCGAAAGACAACGCGCTAGGGGGCGCTATCGAGCTCCTGGGGGTCACTGGGGGACGGGACTTTGTGTGGTCGTACTGGCAGCACTTTGTGATGCCCGTGCAAAGTTTCGTTCGTTTTGAAGCATGGGAACATGCTCAAAATTGCCCCAGCGAGTGTGAACAAGAACAAGAATAATAATAATAATTAAAGCCGCAAGCGGCGTTGGTCGGGACCTCGCACCTGCGTTTGTTCGTCTTACTGAGACGCACAGCCATACCAAATTTCGTGTGCCTGGCACAATTATCTCACTTCCTGTTGGGCGTGGCCATGACATTGTAGATACCCTGTCAGAACAGACCCTGTCAGACCCTGTCAAATAGGCGGTAATATGACGATACGGCGGATCGATAAAGTTAGGTATTTATTGAATGGGAGTGATGAGTTATGAATGGGAGGTATTTGTTGCTAGGCAACGCCCTGATCAAAGGTCTAGGGCGTTGCCTAGCAACAAATACCTCCCATTCATAACTCATCACTCCCATTCAATAAATACCTAAATTTATCGATCCGCCGTGTCGTCATATTACCGCCTATTTGAAAATCCTTCGCAATTTAACATCTCCAACGTCTTAAGATTATGTTCACCAAAATTTAAGCCTATCTGAGGTACGGTGTAGGAGAAGTGTTTCAAATTCCATACCTAACTTTATCGATCCGCCGTATCGTCATATTACCGCCTATTTGAAAATCCTTCGCAATTTAACATCTCCAACGTCTTAAGATTATGCTTACCAAAATTTATGCCCATCTGAGGTACGGTCTAGGAGACCAGTGGGGGGTCTCCCAGGGACCCCCAGGTCCCCCAGGGACGAGACTTTGTGTGGTCGTACTGGCAGCACTTTGTGATGCCCGTGCAAAGTTTCGTTTGTTTTGAAGCATGGGAACATGCTCAAAATTGCCCCAGCGTGTATGAACAAGAATAATAATAATACGGAAACAAAGCAACAACAATAGGGACCTTCGTCCCCCTTCGGGCTCGGTCCCTAATAATAATAATAATAATAATAATAATAATAATTAAAGCCGCAAGCGGCGTTGGTCGGGACCTCGCACCTGCGTTTGTTCGTCTTACTGAGACGCACAGCCATACGAAATTTCGTGTGCCTGGCACAATTATCTCACTTCCTGTTGGGCGTGGCCATGACATTGTAGATACCCTGTCAGAACAGACCCTGTCAGACCCTGTCAGACCCTGTCAGACCCTGTCAGACCCTGTCAGACTCTGTTAGACCCTGTCAGACTCTGTCAGACCCTGTCAGACCCTGCATGTGGCCTACATGCTGAGGCCTACATGAACCTTCGATGCTTGTCCCCACATTGCTGCTTGCAGCTATATCAGATCAAAGGTACAAAGATAAAAGATCTTTGATCAGGGCGTTGCCTAGCAACAAATACCTCCCATTCATAACTCATCACTCCCATTCAATAAATACCTAACTTTATCGATCCGCCGTATCGTCATATTACCACCTATTTGAAAATCCTTCGCAATTTAACATCTCCAACGTCTTAAGATTATGTTCACCAAAATTTAAGCCCATCTGAGGTACGGTGTAGGAGAAGTGTTTCAAATTCCATTCTATGTCCAATACCCAAAAATCACACAAAAGCCTAATTATCTCACTTCCTGTTGGGCGTGGCCATGACATTGCAGTGAGGCGTTTGTTCGTCTTATTGAGATACACGTCCCTACCGAATTTCGTGCGCCTATCTTAAACGGTATGCCAGCCCCGAAAGACAACGCGCTAGGGGGCGCTATCAAGCTCCTGGGGGTCACTGGGGGACGGGACTTTGTGTGGTCGTACTGGCAGCACTTTGTGATGCCCGTGCAAAGTTTCGTTCGTTTTGAAGCATGGGAACATGCTCAAAATTGCCCCAGCAAGTGTGAACAAGAACAAGAATAATAATAATAATAATAGGGAAACAAAGCAACAACAATAGGGACCTTCGTCCCCCTTCGGGGCTCGGTCCCTAATAATAATAGGGAAACAAAGCAACAACAATAGGGACCTTCGTCCCCCTTCGGGCTCGGTCCCTAATAATAATAATAATAATAATAGGGAAACAAAGCAACAACAATAGGGACCTTCGTCCCCCTTCGGGGCTCGGTCCCTAATAATAATAATACGGAAACAAAGCAACAACAATAGGGACCTTCGTCCCCCTTCGGGCTCGGTCCCTAATTAAAGCCGCAAGCGGCGTTGGTCGGGACCTCGCACCTGCGTTTGTTCGTCTTACTGAGACGCACAGCCATACCAAATTTCGTGTGCCTGGCACAATTATCTCATTTCCTGTTGGGCGTGGCCATGACATTGTAGATACCCTGTCAGAACAGACCCTGTCAGACCCTGTCAGACCCTGTCAGACTCTGTTAGACGCTGTCAGACCCTGCATGTGGCCTACATGCTGAGGCCTACATGAACCTTCGATGCTTGTCCCCACATTGCTGCTTGCAGCTATATCAGATCAAAGGTACAAAGATCAAAGACCTTTGATCAGGGCGTTGCCTAGCAACAAATACCTCCCATTCATAACTCATCACTCCCATTCAATAAATACCTAACTTTATCGATCCGCCGTATTGTCATATTACCGCCTATTTGAAAATCCTTCGCAATTTAACATCTCCAACGTCTTAAGATTATGTTCACCAAAATTTAAGCCTATCTGAGGTACGGTGTAGGAGAAGTGTTTCAAATTCCATACCTAACTTTATCGATCCGCCGTATCGTCATATTACCGCCTATTTGAAAATCCTTCGCAATTTAACATCTCCAACGTCTTAAGATTATGCTTACCAAAATTTATGCCCATCTGAGGTACGGTCTAGGAGACCCCCCACTGGGGGACCCCCAGTGGGGGGTCTCCCAGGGACCCCCAGGTCCCCCAGGGACGAGACTTTGTGTGGTCGTACTGGCAGCACTTTGTGATGCCCGTGCAAAGTTTCGTTTGTTTTGAAGCATGGGAACATGCTCAAAATTGCCCCAGCGTGTATGAACAAGAATAATAATAATACGGAAACAAAGCAACAACAATAGGGACCTTCGTCCCCCTTCGGGCTCGGTCCCTAATAAAAAAAAACAACAACATAATAATATGAAGACAGATTTCCAAATTGATTACACTGTGCTTCACCATGAAATCTCTAAAAGGCAAATGCACAAATGTTGAAACAGATCATTTCTATTAGTGACTAGACCCAAAAAGATATTGATTAAAGATCCCATGACATGGTACTTCTTGATCCTTTTATATGGCTCCTTAATGATTCCCCAATACTGTAAATGAATCCTTCTTCAAAATCAACACTCAGTGCATGAGAAACAGAGATAAGATGAGAAAGAGTAATTTTTCTCTCTCTGAACACTCCATTATGGGCGTTGTTGCTTGAATGCAAATGAGGAGAAAAGAGCTGGCCTATAGTAGAGGGTGGGGGCGTGGCCAAACTCTCCGCTCTCAGCTGTGCCCTGTGCGCTCTGATCCATTTCTGTGTTTTTGCACGGGGGGAGAGATTTGAAGCGTTCCATTGAAAAATAAACACATTTCCACAGAAAATAAAATTAAAATTAAAAACTGCTGTTCAAAGGTCCAGAGGCTCAGATAAAGGACTTCCGAGCCTAGAAACACTCGGACGTGCCTCCAGGCAAATAAAAAAAAAAAAACGCATTTCGCATTGCCTAGGTCCAAACTCTCTGGGCGTGATTTACAGAGACGCTGAGTACAGACAGACGGGGGTGGAACTGCATTTGCATTTCTTTTTTCGATCTGACGTCAATAAGTTTCCTTGTTCAAAATCGCCCGTTTGAGCTCCGATTTTTTCTAACGCAGAAAAGGATCGCAAATGCTCAGTTTAGACATTTCGCAACTTTTAACCATGGGGGGGAGGGGCCTAAACAGGGTAGGGGAGCTCACATTAACGTTCAAAAACCTCAGAAAGTGAAAATTTCATGCCCTGGGACCTTTAAACAATATTAAGTTTAGCTGCCCCCATCTGTATTAATAAATACGACTGACCTCTAAAATGTTTTAATGTCATCTGAAACCCAGCAATCGATACTTTGCAGTGACAACATGCTGGGGGTGTTCTGCCTGTATGTCTATGTATGAATGTATGAATGTTCAGTAGTTACCATGGTGATACAATGTGCACATTAGTAAACACTGCCAAAAAAAAACAAAAAAAACAACTCAAGTAAAAAATACAAAATGGATTTAAACAACACATTTCCAGGAGCCTGTGATCAAAACAAGCGTTCATGGTCCTATTTAAGAGTTTGATTTTCAACAAAAAGGTGAAAGTGACTAACTGAAACTGCTGGCTATTGCTATATGTGAAAGACGTGTTTAACAGCACAAATCAACTCACCTGTAGTACTTCCAGCTAAATCAGTTCTTTATGGACAGATTGTGTTAAAGGTCCCATGGCATGAAATTTTCACTTTCTGAGGTTTCTGAACGTTAATGTGAGCTCCCCTACCCTGTTTAGCCCCCCCCCCCCATGGCTAAAAGTTGCGAAATGTGTAAACTAGCGATGGGCATTCGGTGAAGTTTTCTTCGTCGATCGTCGGGAGAATTAATGAGTAATAATTGGTTCATCGTTAACATATTTTGTATTAAAAAGACAACAACCATTCACTCGTGTGTCCGCTTTTACCATGTCTGTCGAGGCTGTGGGAACAGGCGCTTCTCCACGGGAAAGTAAATCTGCAAATCAACATGCGTAGAGGTGGATTAAAGCGAGGCGACACGCATCCTGCAGCCTCTGCTAGCGCGCTCGGAGTTAGGCGCTTTGGGATCCGAGCTAACCGCTGCTAGCCCGCTGTCTCTGTCCTACCTCCCCCACACAACCCAGCCGTATCTGCAGCAATATTTTATTAAGTCGTGAAAACCTTTGCCCTCCACGGCACTGATGGGGAGCATGTCTGTTTTGATCATCTTCGCTATCAGTTCGGTGACCTTCTCTGCTCGTTGAGCACTACAGCTCCTCCTGGTCTGTGCTAGCACAGAGTCCAGGCTAGCCTGTGATAGAGATGATGAACCGCCGCCACCTTCTTTTACCAGACTTGGATGCGCGGTGTTCAAATGATAAATCATTTGTGTTGTCGATGAGGTATATTTGTATGCTGCATTGCAGTGCTTGCAGTGCACTTGGTCATTTTCTAAATTAAAGTGGTCCCACACAACACTTCGCTGCGACCTCTTCATGTTTTGGCGATTGACCTACAGAAGCTCGCATATATCAACTGAGGCGCGCCAACTGAGGCGATCGTTTTTGTTTTTTTGTTGGTTTTTTTATCAGTTTGTCGACGAAAATTAACTTGCTCGGTGAAATTCTTAATGATCATTTATCGGTTAATCGATTAATTATGCCCATCCCTAGTGTAAACTGAGCATTTGCGATCCTTTTCCGCGTTTGAAAAAAAGACAGCTCAAACGGGCGATTCTGAACAAGGGAGGTTTCTGAGGTCACACTCACGGAAAGGTTTCCACCCCCCGTCTGGATGTCTACCCACCGTCTCTGGAAATCACACCCAGAGAATTTGGACCTCGAACGAGCTACGCAATGCGAGATGCGTTTTTTTTTTTATTTTGCCTGGAGACATGTGAGAGTGTTTCCAGGCTCGGATGTCCTTTATCCGACCCTCCGAACCTCTGAAACAGCAGTGGTTTAATTTTATTTTCTGTGGAAATGTTTTTTTAATGGAAAGCGTCTCATATCTTCCTCCGTGCTTACACACAAGGAAATGGGGCCAGCGCACCGCTAAACGAGGAAACAGAGGCGTATTTGGCCACCCCCACCCGCTGCACTGGCCTGTCTCTGTCCTCCTCATTTGCATTCAAGCAACAACGCCCAGAATAAAGTGTTTCAGAGAGATATTTATGACTCTGACTGTGTTCATGAGGCTATCTCATGCATTAAATCTTGATTTTGAAGAAGGATTCATTTACAGTATTAGGGAACACTTAAAGGTCCCATGGCATGAAATTTTCACTTTCTGAGGTTTTTGAACGTTAATGTGAGCTCCCCTACCCTGTTTAGCCCCCCCATGGCTAAAAGTTGTGAAATGTCTAAACTGAGCATTTGCGATCCTTTTCTGCGTTAGAAAAAATCAGAGCTCAAACGGGCGATTTTGAACAAGGAAACTTATTGACGTCAGATCGAAAAAAGAAATGCAAATGCAGTTCCACCCCCGTCTGTCTGTACTCAGCGTCTCTGTAAATCACGCCCAGAGAGTTTGGACTGCGGAGGAGCTGCGCAATGCGTTTTTTTATTTGCCTGGAGGAACTTGCGAGTGTCTCTAGGCTCAGAAGTCCTTTATCTGAGCCTGTGGATATCTGAAACAGCAGTGGTTTAATTTTATTTTCTGTGGAAATGTGTTTATTTTTCAATGGAACGCTTCTCATCTCTCCCTCCGCGCAAAAACACGGAAGTGGGTCAGAGCGCACAGGGCACAGCTGAAAAGGAAAGAGTGGAGAGTTTGGCCACGCCCCCATCCGCTACTATAGGCCATCTCTGTCCTCCTCATTTGCATTCAAGCAACAATACCTATAATGGAGTGTTCCAGAGTGACATTTATGACTCTTTCTCATCTTATCTCTCTTTCTCATGCACCGAGTCTTGATTTTGAAGAAGGATTCATTTACAGTATTTGGGAACCATTAAGGAGTCATATAAAAGCATCAAGAAGTACCATGTCATGGGATCTTTAAAATAAAGCTCAAATTAAAGTCTACCAAAACCTCAGACAGAGCATTGCCTACACACACCCCAGGGAATGTTGCAAAATATCAATAGATTATACAGTGACTGGCACTTACATTAACCAGTCCAAAGTAGTGCTCATTTACGGGGAACTGTTCTGGTCCAATCTCCTTTTCCAGAGCAGAGGCATTGGCGCCCTGAAGAAAAACAAACACAGAGATTGTACATTATTATCCCAGCATTATTGAATTTGTATTATTTATTATTAAACTGTTGTTGCTGTCATATTGTTCAAAGGCCGTGTATCTGATTTTTTTTTCCAGGTAAAACATGTCTTACACCAGTACAGATGTATTGTATGCTTCCTGTTTCCTGTTATTTGTGGTGTTTTCCTGCGTTTTTGAGGTCTTGTCTGCAGCTGTGTCCTGCCTCATCCCTCAAATAACAACAATAATGCTCCCTACAGAGAGAAGGATTATGGGTTGGTCGATATCAATATGCTGAACAATATTTGTGCTTTAAAGAGCCAATATTACGCTATTTTCCTCATCACAAAAAACCCTGGAGTTGTGTTTTGTTTCATTCACAAGATTAACACACCAACACTGCATATTTAGGCTGAGTTCTTCCCTCAAAACTTTTTAAACTCCATACACCGCCACTGGAACCATCTGAATAATTTTAACCCTGGAATTGCCATTCTCTACGGAACAAAATGTAAAAGGTAAAACTTCCACTTCATGACATCACAAGGTGGAACAGAGCATTTTAGGCTTTGGAGATGTAGACAGACTAATAATAAAAGGTTACTCAAACATGTGTGAATGAAACAAAACATAACTCTGGCTTTCATAACTTGACTAATACAAACTTTGATGGATTAATCCACTAACAACTTAAAGGAAAAGTAAGGTTTTTACAATTTGAGCCTTGTTTCGGTAATAAAACAAGTTGTTTTACTCACCCATAGCACTTTGGTGTCATATGGAGCATTTCCGGAGATGTTTTAGATTAGCGTTAGGCTAACGCCGTTAGCCTTTCGCGACTTATAGCCATAGCTCGGGGCATTCCCCGAGCATGTAATATGCCCCGTGCAGGCTCCAAATAACACAAACTTTAGCACTTTTCAAATCATAGAAGCTCGATGTCTTAGTCTACGATTTCGTTTGAGTCAAAAGTGGCCTGTAATACGAGATTTAGCCATAGTTTCGAGTAGATGAGGACGCCAGTGCACATGTGCGGAGTGTGCTCTCAGCTCCCGGGACCCAAACATGGAATGCAAAGCTGTAAACTATGATCTAAAACATCACCGGAAATGCTCCATATGACACCAAAGTGCTATGGGTGAGTAAAACAACTTGTTTTATTACCGAAATAAGGCTCAAATTGTAAAAAACGTTACTTTTCCTTTAAAGACTGCAGCCCTATGGAGGACTTTATCACATGTGGAAAAAATATCATTATTATATTTTTATTTTGTGTTTAAATAAGTGCTATGGTAACAGCCCTATTGTACTGTCCCAATCCAGTAGAAGAGAATTGTGTCGGTGCAGATCAGTACAGGCTCAGGGTCAGAGGAGCAGATCAAGAAATGCCAGAAGATTCACTGACCTGAGGCACTGACCAGTACATCTCACAAAGCTCCACAATTACCTCCATTTAGCAAAGAATCAGCTGTAAGACAGTGGTGTATGTCCTCTTCACCCACATGACCTGGTGTGTGTGTGTGTGTGTGTGTGCGTGTGTGTGTGCGTGTGTGTGTTGGTGGTAGGAGGGGCCGTTGCTGCTTCCATCAGTGTGCCTTAGGACAGCTGTATCTCTTTAATAGTATTGATTTTGTCCAAAGCAAGAAAAATGATCTGACAAAAGCTTTTTACCGAAACGTTACTTAAAAATAAAAAAAAAACCTTTTGGACTAGGGATGTCAACAATTAAATCGACATACGATTAATTGTCAATCAAGACGTTGGTTGATTAAAATGCATTAATTGTAACTAATCGCTAGAGGAGAGGGCGCTACTCTGGAATGTGAACACGAGATGTGAACCCACTCGTGAGAAGGACCATAGCGTTACATCCACGGCCGGATCGAGAAGCAGTGCAAAATGTTCTCCTCCCCACCCAATTTTTGCGGCTTGGTTCGCTCCGCGTCCCGCTGTCTGCGTGAACACGTGCGCGGCGCGCTGCATGTGCTCCTCCGCTCCGGGCCGTAGCAGGCTCCACGTGAAAGCGCAGTGGAAGCAGCCCGCTGTCCGGCCCGTGTGCCGGTGTGTGTGCGCATGTGTGTGAGTTAAATGTTTTCCCTGATCAATTAATTTTTTTATCATTTCATATCACGGAGCTCTGCGTCAAGCCGCATGTACAATAGCCGCAATAAAAGCGCGAGTTTCGTTTTTTACAAAAAACGTCCTCAATTTATTTTCAGTAAAGAATGTATTTTGTTATTCAGCATCAATACATTTGTGTGTTTTTATATATAATAATACTATGATATATTTTTGACTCAGTGTTATGTTACTATAGCTTATATTCTTAAAGACCCTATTGAAACACTCAAATTCAGGTGAAAAACGCCGCTTATCAATTAATCGTAAGTCGATCGATAAGGTCAGTCGACTTTAGATTAATGAATTAATCGATAATTTGCATCCCTATTTTGGACATCAGCATTCGGAGTGTGCTATGCTTTTTTTTTACTTTTAAATTGCTCTTGCATTTGCACCTCTACAGGTACTTTGGTGTGCGTTTTCTGTTTCCTTTGATACAGCTGTATCTCTTACCACCATTCCATGAAATTGTAAAGCAGTACAAAAGATACTGCTACTACTACTATACAGCTACATTTTAATTTGTTTTACAAAAAACACACATACACACAGAAAAGTGTGTCAAATAGGGGGGGGGCAAAATAATCGTCATGACAATGCATCGCGATACTAACTTTCACAATATACTGCATCGATTCTTGATGCCAAAAATTGATTATTATTAATTAATAATTTAATATTTAATAATTTAATATTAATAAATAAATAAATAAATTATTAGTTTATTTTTTTTATAAATCCTATGCACTTTTTTCTTTGTGAAAGGGTATTGTTTGTTATGATGGTCGCTACCTCCAAAATGGCAAATGTTTGAACATCATTTTTTGTTTTAGAAAAAATCCTATGCACTTTTTTTTTGTTATTGGTTTGGTTTATTTGTTTTTGTTATTCAATAAATTCAGTTATGAATTGAGTTGCTCAGAGTTCTGTATCAATTGAAGACACGACCCAGATACACAGACACTGATATTTAAGTTATCCTCTTTTTTTTGGTACATTTTCACTGAAGTATGTTGAATATATTGCAATGCATCGCAATAATTCAAGTATCGTGATGCATCGTGATAGTATCGCATCGCGGCATATGAATCGTGACTTCTTTGCCAATACCCACCCCTAGTGTCAAACAGGCTCTGTGTGCGTGAAAATGAATTTCCCCTTGGGGACAATAAAGTCTAAAGTCTAAAATAAAAGAACGATTTCAGTGTAGATATAAACAGGGTTGCCTGGAAGAATCCATGACTCATCGCTGTACCAGCGGCGAGTCTGGTAATGCTTGGTCCAGAATGCGCTGCTGTTGCGCTTAGACAGACAGCTAAGTGAACCAATCAGAGAACAGTTAACGGACAGCGACGTGAACCAAGCCAGTAGGAGGCAATGCAAAAACATATTTTTTGAAAAGAAAGGCCTCTAGAGCTGTCAGCTGCTGTGGTTTTAAGGAATTGGTGTGTTTTAGGTAATTTAAGACCAATTTTACAGCTGAATGGAAGGGAAGTTGCGGGCAAAGGCGGGTGCACTGACGTCACCATCTTTGAACGAATCAGAATCGCGGAGTCCGTTGTTAACCGGAGGAGCGAGGGTGGAGCGAGGGTGTCCAAATGATATCGCGCTGTATAGGAAATACAGAGAGATATCATTTGGCTGGCCAGGTAATAAACAGGGTCTAACCAGCACTAGAACCAGAACTGAAGAAGCCTCTCGGATGAGCGGCGAAACGTTTTCAACCAAACAAACTTTGTCCAGTTGACAAATTGAACTTCTCCTTTTATCATGGATTCTACCTGGACGACTGAGGGACTTTTCACGCATCTGAAGTCTAAACTTGATTTAACAATCAACATCAAATTACTTCTATGTCATACAAAAAAATGTATGCATTTTTACACTGCGACATCCCCTACTACTGCACTGTTATTAGACTTAGACAAACTTTATTGATCCACAAGGGAAATTATTTGGATACTGTAGCTCACTCATCAAAAATATAATATATAACAGAGAGTAACAAAAATTACTTACTCCATTATAAATAAAATGCATTAATAATAGCCATAAACTATACGAATCTATCTGAAAAAAGATCTACAAAATACAGACTGGAATTTGCCATCTTCATCCTCTTCTAAACACACCCTGCAGTAGGTACTTTCTCCATCAATCAATAATCAAACTCTAAGCATAAATGTGCAGAGGTTTGCCACAGAATCCCAGAGAACTTCACACCAACATAAAGCAGAAAGAGAACAAGAACAAGAACACTCTAGAAGATCCCAGATTCTTCCACAAAGCTCCAAAAACACAACTCTTATTTGACACATGACGTTTGTTTTTTACTCTACTTTAACATTTATTAGCACCATTTTACCACAGACATGTTTATTACACGCTTGCTAAATGAAACTTAAGCGGAATAACAACAAAAATCCAGGAATTCCATTTACGAGTGGGATGAGTAAACAACTTTGTGCTGATCTGGGATGAGGTTAGCGGGCTAGGCTAGCGGTGGCGTGCCCTGCCCTTCCCGCATAAACAAACTACTTTAAGACAAAAATCACACTTTAAATTTCACTACATTCACTTTGTGCTTCACGTGGATCATGGCCAACCCCTCTGCAGTGTGTCTGATGGGTAAAAACATTTGTGTCGCGGGATTAAACTAATGTTAGACTTGTGTTATTATTGCCCTATGAGGTTACGATCGAAGCTAACTGGAAGAGTGTAAAGTCAAGGCATTTCGCGCGGGGGCGATGCCACACTTCACTCATTTTTTAAAACATTATTTAAAAAAACACTCAAATTAGTTAGACTTTTTAATCATTATTAGCTGTTAATGTTAGGATTATACATTTTTACATTATCTTAACAATACATTAAGTGAAATGTTGACCAATTTTGTTATTAAGTGTAACAACTACGTGAAATGCGTGAAATAACTTAGCCCAGTCATATGTTTTTTTTCTTAAGTTTATCTAAATGCGTATTCCGTAACAGTTTCTTAAGCATATAACCCAAGATTTGACTTTAAACTTTAATCTTTTCACAATAAAAGTCATATTCATTCGCGTAAATCTGCCTGCATGTTCCAAACGCCTGGGATTTGTGCGCGCCGCTTTAGCTTAGCCGCGTGCCGTCCCACTCACCATCGTACAAATGGAGGCGATCTTCCGGACTGTCATGAGTAGTTCCATCCGTGAGCCTCCTCCATGCTGCAGCGAAGCCCGCTTGGAAAAGGTGCCGCTCCCGGTGGGACTCGGAGCGGTGGAGGCTGCAGAGGGAGCCGCTGTACCCGCCTGTCAGACTCTGGTCCCCGGTTACGAGACTCTGCGCTGTTCGGGACTTCCGCTCCGCTCCGTCACCGCTCCGTCACCGCGGCGCACGTCAGCGCCACACATTACGGGATGATTTATTTTAAATGTGTTTTAAATGGGCCTATTTACTGTTATTTAAAAAATCTGTTTACTGTTTGAAGCTCACACACAGTTCTTATCATTTAAATAGGCTTAAATAGGCAAATGTTGGCTTAATACACCTTTAATTTGCCTAAATAAACATACCTGTGCTTACTATATCCTCCTGGGACCCGAAGGAAAAAAAGTGTATCTAAATTATTATTATTATTATTATTATTATTATTATTATTATTATTATTATTATTATTATTATTATTATTATTATTATTATTATTATTATTTTAATTTTCTATTTGGAGGTAAATGAACACCTTAGCATTTACATTTTGTTAATTTTATTTTTATTCATATTTTTGTAACATGTCCTCTGTAATGGACTGTAACAGTGTTAAATCCATGTCAAGTTAACCTAAACCTAAACCTAACAAAAACATTTTTTCGGTCGGTTTTACAGTGGCCTCAAAAAGTTTTTAGAGTATTTATTTATTTATTTATTTATTTATTTATTTATTTATTTATTTTATTTTATTTTATTTTATTTTATTTTATTTTATTTTATTTTATTTTATTTTATTTTATTTTATTTTATTTTTTATTTTTTATGTATTTTATGTTTTATTTAAATTTTTATGTATTATTTATTTATTTACTTATTTATGTATTTTATTTATATATATATATATATATATATATATATATATATATATATATATATTTTTTTTTTTTTTAATGTATTTTCTGTATATATGTTATTCCATCCATCCATCCATTTTCTTCCAATTATCCAGGGCCAGGTCACGGGGGCAACAGTCTAAGCAGGGACGCCCAGACCTCCTTCACCCCGGACACTTCCTCCAGCTCCTCCGGGGGGACCCCAAGGCGTTCCCAGGCCAGCCGGGAGACATAGTCCCTCCTGCGCGTCCTGGGTCTTCCCCGGGGCCTCCTCCCGGTGGGACATGCCCGGAACACCTCCTGAGGGAGGCGTCCAGGAGGCATCCGAAACAGATGCCCAAGCCACCTCAGCTGCTCCTCTTGACGTGGAGAAGCAGCGGCTCTACTCCGAGCTCCTCCCGTGTGACTGAGCTCCTCACTCTATCTCTAAGGGTGCACCCAGCCACTCTAAGGAGGAAACTCATTTGGCCGCTTGTATCCGCGATCTCGTCCTTTCGGTCATTACCCAGAGCTCATGACCATAGGTGAGGGGAGGAACGTAGATTGAGCCTTTTGGCTCAGCTCCCTCTTCACCACAACGGTCCGGTACAACGACCGCATCACTGCCGACGCTGCACCGATCCGCCTGTCAATCTCACGCTCCATCCTCCACTCACTCGTGAACAAGACCCCGAGATACTTGAACTCCTCCACCTGAGGCAAGGACTCCCCACCCACCCAGAGAGGGCGAGACACCTTTTTCCGGTCGAGAACCATGGCCTCGGATTTGGAGGAGCTGATCCTCATCCCAGCCACTTCACACTCGGCTGCAAACCGCCCCAGTGCACATTGGAGGTCCCGGTTCGATGAAGCCATCAGGACAACATCATCTGCAAACATCAGAGATGAAATCCTGTGGTTCCCAAACCGGATCCCCTCCGGCCCCTGACTGCGCCTAGAAATTCTGTCCATAAATATAATGAACAGAACCGATGACAAAGGGCAGCCCTTTATTATTATTATTATTTATTTTTTTTTTAATCATAGTGCAGCCACAAAAAAAAAGATGTCCACTATAAAGGACACAAATGAATGTGCGGCTCTCAGGAGGATATAGGCCATATAACAGTACATATCATGGTTTTATTATGAGACAAAGTCCAAAAAGTACAAAACACTTTTCACTATGTGCTGAGTTTCAAATTACATCGCCGCATTCTACTGGGGGCTTTCAGATTCTAGAATGTGATGATGCCATACTTCCACATGGGGAGCAAGAGACAATTATATTTTATTTTGCCATGAAATATCAAAAAGGTAAATTCCCAAATATCAAACCTGATCATTTCTATTACTAGACCCAAGACCTGCTGTATTACAACAAAAATCTACAGTTGAACAAGATTAATTTAGCTGCCCCCCATCTGTATGAAGTAATATTGCCCTATAGAATGGTGTGATGTCATCTGAAAGCCAGTAATAATTCATATTTTGCAGCAGTATCACATCTATTTCTGTGGCCCAAATGTTGATGACATCAGCCACATGGGGTCAATGCACATAGCCTAATTAACTAGTTAATTGTTGGGTTTCAAATTATATCAGCCCAATAATAGGCTATTTAGTATAATACCCTATAACAATAGGGCGGCAGTGTGATCCCAGCTCCCACCGATGAGCGCTGTCGTTGTGTCCTTGGGCAAGACACTTAACCCCACCTCGCCCCCAGTGTCTGTGGACACTGGTAGCCCCCATGGCCCGTTGTGATGTGAGCTGTGGACCCACCACCTGTGGGAGGATTCATGAGGGCTGGTGCATTGTGTTCTGGGCAGTGGAACAATGCTTGGACTGCTGCCCCCGCCCACCCAGAGAATGGAAAAGCAGAAGAAGATGAATGAGTATAATACAGATAGGTAAAATGAATATTGCTAAAATTCATTTTTCCCCTTGTAATACGGTGAGTTTTGAGGACTTGTTGTCATCATAATTGATACTTTGCAGCTTAAGTTATTAAAGGAAAAGTAACGTTTTTTTTTTTACAATCTGAGCCTTATTTCGGTAATAAAACAAGTTGTTTTACTCACCCATAGCACTTTGGTGTCATATGGAGCACTTCCAGAGATGTTTTAGATTTGCGGTTAGCCTAGCGCAACTTCTAGCTATAGCTCGGGGCATATAATATATTCCCCGAGCATGTAATATGCCCCATGCGGGCTCCAAATAGCACAAACTTTAGCACTTTTCAGATCATAGAAGCCCGATGTCTTAGTCTACGATTTCGTTTGAAGCAAAAGTGGCCTGTAATCCGAGATTTATCCATAGTTTTCAGCTTTGCGTTTCATGTTTGGGTCCCGGGAGCTGAGAGCACAGTCCGCACGTGCGCACTGGCCTCCTCATCTACTCGAAACTATGGATAAATCTCGGATTACAGGCCACTTTTGACCAAACGAAATCGTAGACTAAGACATTGAGCTTCTATGATTTGAAAAGTGCTAAAGTTTGTGTTATTTGGAGACCGCAAACATGTGCCCCGAGAACTCATGTTACGGAGATCGCTAATCTAAAACATCTCTGGAAGTGCTCCATATGACACCAAATTACTATGGGTGAGTAAAACAACTTGTTTTATTACCGAAATAAGGCTCAGATTGTAAAAAAACTTTTCCTTTAACATTCCCTGGGGGGGTGATGCTAATTGTAGGCACTGCTCTGTCAGAAGCTCTGTTAGACTTTAATCTAGCCTTTATGTTAACAGTCTGACCACAAAGAACTGACTTAGTTGGAACTACAACCAGTGAGATGATTTGTGCTGTTGAACAAGTCTCTCACACATAAAATGACAGTTGGAGGTATGAGCCAACAGTAAACAGGAGAACCACTGCTCGTTTTGATCACAGGCTCCTGAAAATGCCCTTACATCCTCTTTAAATCCATTTTGTATTTTTCAGACCATTTAATTTTTTTTTTTTTTTTTTTTTTTTACAGTGTTTAGCCTACTAATGTGTTTGTTCTGTCTCCATGGTAACTGCTGAAGATTCCACCATTGGCTACAGATACGTGTAGAACACCCCCAGCGTAATGTCCCTGCTAAGTAGCATCAATAGAAATGATCAGGTTGAGAATTTGGGAATTTTCTTCAAGATCAATGAAGAAAACCAAGAGAGACAAGGGCAAGAAACAAGATAATAGAGAATCCGAACCCAGGAGGAAAGGGGTAGCGATTCCGTACCTGGCCGGCGTTTCGGAAAAACTACAGAGGATTTTCAGACAATATGAAATCCCAGTTTATTTCAAACCCACAAACACTTTAAGACAAAAACTGGTCCACCCAAAGGACAAAACACCGAGCCACAAACAAAGCAATGTGGTCTACTCCATTCAGTGTAGTGAAGACTGCAGTGAGCGCTATATTGGAGAAACCAAGCAGCCACTTCACAAGAGGATGTACCAACACAGACGGGCGTGCCAGAGTGGACCGTCTTCTGCCGTATATCTTCACCTAGAAGCCACGGGACATTCTTTTGAGGACAGTGAGGTTCAGATCTTAGCCAGGGAAAAGAATTGGTTTGAGAGGGGAGTTAAAGAGGCTATTTTTGTCAAAAAAGAGAATCCTTCTCTGAACAGAAATGGTGGAGTAAGACATAATTTGCATCCCATCTACAATTCCATTATTAAGCCTAGATCAAACAAACAGGGAAACAATAGGGCTAGCCAGGACGGGGCCAGAGGTGTGAAAAACAGGCGTGTAGGGATGAATAGGGATCGTTAAGCTAGACGCCAGAGAAACAAAAGACGGAAACCAATGAGATAGTTCCGGAAAGTAGTTAGCTAGGTAGCTCCTCCCTACAGCAAGATATAAGCAAGTGTCTTACCAGTATTCTTATTAGAGCTGACGAAGCCTCTCGGATGAGCGGCGAAACGTTTTCAACCAAACAAACTTTGTCCAGTTGACAAATTGAACTTCTCCTGTTATCATCAATGATCAAAGTTAGCTTTATTGTCAATTCTGCCATATGTGTTCAACATACAGTGAATCGAAATGTCGTTTCTCTCTGGCCAAGTAGAGCAAAAAGACAGTGTACAAGATACAATATAAAGACAAAAGACAAAAAACAAAAATCCAAATCTAAAACTAAAATCTAAGATCTAAAATCTGAAAGCAGTGCGACATAATTAATAAATACCTATTTACAGATGTCCAAAAATGTGCAATGGAAGATACAGCCCCCATCGGCGAGTATGTAGTAGTACATCATCAGAATCAGAATCTGAAATAATAAAAATATATAAACAAAATACCCAAAACCATGTGATGTTCTTGACTAAGCCAGTATTTAGACCAATATAAAGGTTTGTAGTCCTACACACAAGCTTTATGCTTTCAGAAGAACGCCTCAACGCCTGTAGGGTCATTCCAGAATTGGAGGACATTTTACGTCCCACTCATCAAATATGAAATAATCCACATACAAAATACTAAAACATACAGTTTCTGAGTGAATTTACTTGTCCTGAGACCAAATCTAAAAAAAATTAAGAGAAAAGAATGCTTTAAAATACCAAATAAGTCTGGAGTTCCCCCAAAATGCCATTTTCCTAATGACCAAATTGAATCTCAAATAAAACAGTTAAAATTGAATTGAAATGTCTTGTTTTTTTCTATAATTTGTTTCATTTCCATCTCTTGTAACTGTGGAACATTTGTTTTAATAGACATAATATTTCAAACAATAATTATTATTCATGGAACATGTGTCCCACAACCTGCACCAACCCTGTTACCAGAACATTTTTAGTCTGGTAGAAGAAGAAGAAAACAGAAAACCACATGATCCCCTGGACTTGACATCATCAAACAGTTTTCCAAAAGAATGGGCAGAGCAAAGGTTTATCTTCTCTTCTATTTTTCATATTTTTATAACACCGTTAGCCTTGATTGAATGTCTCACTCTGCCTCATGCAACCCTGTTATGCAAATGATCAGAATAAGACCTTTATTTTTTTCCTTTACGTATTTGCATAAATAAGTTTTTCCTCTTGATTAGTAATAACAGCTAAACAGCTGGAGCGCTTTGGGATGACAAGGCATGTCATGAAAGGCGCTATATAAATGCAATGGAAAAAATAAATAAATAAAAATAAAATAAAAAAATAAACAGCTTCTCCTCCTGAGATAAAGTGAACATTAGCGCGATTTTGCAACCCTGTTACTGTGATTAGAGGAAATCAATAAATAAACTTTTTTAAAATAAATTTTACCATTGACCGTCAGCTGAGCTAATCAAGCATTTGATAGTTTATTACCGATTATTGATGAATATTGTAGAAAATAAAAATGACTACGATGGAGGAGTTCGAAGATGTATTGTGTTTTCTGTTTGTGCAACCACTCTGCCTTGAGTTATAGGGGGGTCTGGAGAGAAAAGGTCATGAGAGGGCATGAGAAGAGACTGATAAGGAATCTACATCTACATTCCTCTTCAGCTTGCCTCCAGAAGGGGGAAGACCAGTCAAGCCACACCTCTCCTCTTTGTTCTAAAACACATATTATAAATGTTAGAATTGTAGGGAAATGCACTATTCTTTGTCTGTACCACCTAGGGACAGATAGGAATCGGGCGCTTCTAATTAGACTCCTCTGTCAGGGCTAATAAAAGTATCATCTTTATATTCTAAGCTTTCGGTCGTCTGTTCATCACCATAACGAATCTGGGAAGGCATAGGATACTGGTTTTAGGACAACTAAGGTAAACACTGGTATCAAACGAGTAACGAATGGAATTAAAGTATCCTCTATGCCAACAATTTGGGGGCTCGTCCGGGATGGTGATTTGACGACCTCGCGTTGTTATATCGTTTAGGACAAAAGAGGAGTCCAACTTCACGGAAAATGAGAGTCTGAGACAGTCCTACGAGGGCCCTCTAACTACTAAAAAAGGTAAGGAGAAACCTTTTTTAATATAAATTCTCCTATTGGATAATCAAATTTGGGCTGTCTGTTACTCTTATTGTACGGCTGTTGTTATTAGTGTGCACGAGCGTTAGAGCATAATATTAGATAGGATCGGTCTGGGACCGGAACAAAAAATCCAGTGTGAAGAGAGAAGAGAGAATTTTTCCGGGAGGTCAGAATTCCCCGAAGAGACCGGTACGTCTATAAAAGTCGAAAAAGAGAATTCTCACAAGAGACCGGTACGTCTATAAAAGTCGAAAAAGAGAATTCTCACAAGAGACCGGTACGTCTATAAAAGTCGAAAAAGAGAGACCGGTACGTCTATAAAAGTCGAAAAGAGAGACCGGTACGTCTATAAAAGTCGAAAAGAGAGACCGGTACGTCTATAAAAGTCGAAAAAGAGAGACCGGTACGTCTATAAAAGTCGAAAAAGAATTCTGAAGAGACCGGTACGTCTATAAAAGTCGAAAAAATAACGGCCGAGAAATAGAAGGGTTGGAGTCCCTGGGTTAAAAGTCCCTAGAGTCCCCATTCGACCTTATACGTCATCAAAATGACAGACAAATGTAAGGGAATCATCCCAAAATTTAATGTGGCAAAGGATGATTTTCCTAAAATGAGCTCAGAGAATCTATTGATCCAATTGGAAGAAGATTTGTTGAAAATAATTGACAAAAAAGATCATAATAAATTCAAAAGTCGACTAAACAAAGCTGTGATAAACATTCAACAGTATACCAAATGGTTAGCCCCTATGCAGGGTAAACAATTATCGTGGTCGCAATGCGCATCCATTTGTGAGGCTATGGGAGAATGTGAAGAGAGGTGTGTGAGACTGTTAGAGTCTAACACCTCTCAATCCAGCTTCCTAACTTGCCGTTCATTCAGAAAAGAATTAAAGAAAAGGCAGAAATATCTGGCAATGTATCATATGATGATTATGGCCTCACGCGCCCGGGCGGAGAAGGAGGAGGAGGTACTTTCAAGTGGAATCTACCCCTCATTGACTCCCTCAGCCCCTGTGTCCCCACCACCATATGTGACTTCACCGAGTGTAATAATGGCCCCTATCCTGGACTTTAGTGGACACCTGGAGTACACTAAGACACATGAGGATAGTAAAGAACAGAAGTCGTCCCCACCGTCACATAACGACAGTGACGTAGAGGAAAAGTCTAACGAAACTCCTTGGGACGACATTGATCAGGGCTTAGCGTCGAGCGCGGTCACCCACACCCCCCTTGGATTAGTAAGAAAGACCCCTGTCGTGTCGTCCCATACCCCGGTGCTCACCCCACCTCTATCCAGTGTGTGGAGCAAGCAGAAGGAGGAGTTAGCGGAGCGGTCAAATTGTCTGGACAGGCTGAGACAATCAGATAGGAGAGACAGACAGAAAGAATGGTTGAAGGCAAAACTTGAGGAGTACGAGAAAGATTCTGATAAAATGAGAGATTCAGATGAGGAATAAAAGGAGGAAAGAGAGAAGGAGGCGGCAGCTCACGCTAGAATGAAAAAGTTATTGAAGGAAAATAAAGACAAACCCACACACATGTATGACTCGGAGTTCCAAGGGTGCGTAGGCAATTTTCCGTTAATTCAACCGGGTCCTGGACAAGTGCAGGTGTATAAACCTTATCAATTTACAGACATCACTATTCTGGCAGAACAATTACCACCATTGGCTCAAGGAGGTAGAACATGGCTCCGAAAAAATTCTGTCTCTGTCCGCGGGAACCCCACTCTGTCTCGGTGACTTCCGTGCTATATGCACTAAGGCGTGTACCCCCGCCACATGTGAACAGATCGAGCGCGCATCTGGCGCATTTGGTTTTCCACATGAAACACCACTGGCCCACTGTTACGGGCTCATCTTTGATGTTGTGAGACGCCTCTTTCCGGAGACGTGTCTTACTTTTCCTACTTTTCCTACATACACAGTAGACCAGGATCCATCACAGTTTTTAGAGAAATGTGTGCAATTATGGGTGGATCGCACAGGCGCCCACCCCACTAGAGAGATACAGTCGCAGGCAATGTTCCGAACCAATTTGAAGGAGGCCTTACCTGGCCCCGTTAAAGACCTGCTAAATGATGATCCTGAGTACATGACACGCACAGAACAGGCTTTTTCACCACACATAGTGTTCAGGCTGTCTCGCTACCGCGATGCCCAAGTCTCAGAAAAGTCTAAAGCGGAAATAGCAGCTGCAGCTCTCGCAAAATTACAATTGGCAGATTTACAGGATAAACGTAAAGCTTCTAAACCGTTGGGTCAACATTTTCAGGCTGCATTTGCCCCAAGAGAACCCCCACAAGCTCAATCTGTGTTTAGAGGTGCCAGCGCGTCCCTTCGTGGACGAGGGAGAGGCCGCGCCTCCATGGCACAGGCCCAGAGTGGCCGCTATCTGAACCCGTCTTACAGCGGGTGCTATATCTGTGGCTCTACTGAACACTGGGCCAAAGCTTGCCCACATGCTGAGCACACTCAACAGGGTTCTGGACACCCACAGGGAGAGGCACTCCGTTTAATGCCCGAGGTCGTGGGCGCGGCCGGGCTCCCTGGAGATTTGCTCCTCAGTCCCAGGGCAACTATCCTCCCTGTCGTGTGACGAAGGTCACCGCTGGGATGGATGGGGCGAACAATGTGAATAGGGGTGCCCAGCAGGCATGGCCGCCGCTCTACATTCAGGGGCTGATCCGCGGCTGTTGGTAACGGTGAGTGACAGACAGCTGGCTATGTTGGTGGACACGGGAGCTTCGCGTTCTTCTGTCACTGACCATTTTCCACTGTCTACACAAACTGTTTCCTTGGTTGGCTTGGCTGGGAAGATATTGTCCCTGCCCCTTACTGATTTATTACCTGTTTCTATTGCTGGTCAACGCCTGTATCACTCATTTGTGTATTCTCCGCAGACACCCGTGTCGCTCCTGGGACGGGATCTGCTTATGAAAACAGGTGCTTCCATTTTGTGCTCACCAGAAGGGGTCACTGCTACATTTCCATCGGGTGCCTCCCGTGTGTCTCCAGGTTCCTTCTCCTACGTGCAAATGGCTCCTCCCACAGATTGACCTGACTGATAGGCCACAGACTGCTATCATTTATTGGTGTGAGCTCCTGGATCAGGAGCCCACAGGAGGGGGTATAAATATAGCATCAATTTATGCTAATTGGACACCATTTTTACAATCTAAATTTGCATTTGCAGCTCTATCTGACCCACTTCATAGCACCCTATTTTATGATAGGGACCATGATGAAATGTATAGAGAAAATTTTGAAACATTTGAGGGCACAGAAGCACAGTTGAGTTCTCGATTTTTGTATTTTTCTAAAATAGGGGTGGCAGCAGATTGCATACTGCCTCAAAATTTACTCTTATTATTCAAAGGAGACGACTCTGTTCCCCACATTTCACTGGGCTTAAATGTCGCACACGAGGCCAGACAGCTTGGACCAATGGTGCGGAAGGCACAACAAATGACTGACTGGACACACACAGACACACCAGACGTTGACTGGTCATCCTCTTCTGACATTTGGCGTATTAAAATATACGCGACTGACTCAAGCACTTTGGCGCGGGAAGAAATCCAGCGCCACCACGGACGTGAACATTCTGATCATGAAGATGCGGAGACTATGTTAGACTCTCTTCCGGAGGAGCTTTGGTCTGCTCATCCTCATGATGTAGGACTCTGCAACATCCCACCCATTTCCATTGACATGAAACCAGGCTCACACGTTTTTAAACGTCAATATCCACTCACTCGAGAACAGAATGAGGGACTGCTGGAGACACTGAATGGTCTCTGGGAGGCCGGTGTAATTGAAAGATGTAGGAGTGATTGGAACACTCCTCTCCTACCTGTCAAAAAGGCCGACGGAGTAAATTACCGTATGGCACACGATTTGAGAGGTGAATGACGTCACCGACACACCATTGCAATCTGTTCCGGACCCACATCGCATGCTGTCTACACTCTCTCCAAATTTAAAATGGTTCACAGTGATTGATTTGGCTAATGCTTTCTATTGCGTGCCTCTGGCAAAAGAGTGTAGACACTATTTCGCGTTCACGTACCGAGGACACAGGATGCAGTACACAAGAATGCCACAAGGGCATCAAAATTCACCAGGCATTTTCAATCAGATTTTGAAAACTATTCTGTCTTCTTTAGAGCTGCCGCCAGAGGTCGTGCTTTCTCAATACGTTGATGATATTCTTCTAGGAGCGCCATCTGCTGACACGTGTTTGAGAGGGACAGAACAAGTGTTAAGAAAACTGCATGAGGCAGGTTTGAAAGTGTCTAGAAAGAAACTGCAGTGTTGTAGACCAGTGGTCACGTTTTTAGGACGCCTCATTGACGGAGGCAACATTCAGGTGTCTGGGGAACACCGACAATCCATTTTGAAGGCCCCACGCCCAGTAACGGTAAAGGACATGTTGTCCTTCCTAGGGCTGTGGGTACAGCCGAGCATACGTGCCCGGCTACACAGATTTGACGCTCCCTCTGAGAGCATTGGTGAAGGCTCAAGGAGTGAGGAATTCCTCCGCTCGTTTGGAATGGACGGAGGAGGCAGAAGCCGCCTTTGCATCCTGCAAAAGCTCCCTGGCCTCCGCGGCTGCTTTGGCCACACCTGACTATGACCAACCTTTTTACTTGGATGTTTCTAATTCACAACTGACCATGAATGCTGTTTTATTTCAGAAAGGAGCACGCGGCCGGAAAGTCCTGACATATCTCAGCGCTACCATCCCTCTTGCGGATGCAAAGCACCCTCAATGTGTGGTTCATGCGACTGCTGTGGCCCAGGCAATCCAAAAGACAGCTCATATAGTACTAGGACACCCACTCACTGTTAATACATCTCATTCAGTTCTCGCACTGGTCAAATCCCAGGAGTTTACCATGTCCTCACTCCGCCAAACACGTCTTTTGAACATTTTACAGCAACCTAACGTATCTATTGTTTCAGGAGAAGTCAACATGGCAGACAGTGTTCCCACATCTGGCTCTCCACACTGCTGTATCCCTGTTGTGGCCGCAGCCAATCAGGCTCGTCCTGGCTTGCTGGAGACGCCACTGAGCTGGGGTATGGTTCTTTTTACAGACGGTTGTTGTTGGCGTACGCCTGAAGGCTCACTGAAGGGGGGATGGGCGGTAGTCCAGTGTGATACGGTCGACCCCCTCACCTTCGTCACGGTGGCCTCAGGTACTGTCACAGACCATCCCTCCGCTCAACGCTGCGAGTTACTGGCTCTTTGCGCAGCACTAGAATATTCTCTGAATCGATCAGTGACTATTTATTCTGACTCCGCCTACGCCGTCAACGCATGTCATACTGACATGGCGATGTGGCGCAGAGGCAATTTTCTCACTGCCAAAGGAACTCCAATTGCCCACAAAGATGTGATAGAGAGGCTGTCAGATGCCCTATCACTCCCACACAGTGCACTGGCCATTGTAAAGTGCCCTGGACACATGAAAGGTAACACTTTGGTTCCAGGAGGTAATCGAGCGGCTGATCAAGCAGCTAAGGTGGCTGCAGATTATCCCATTTTTGCCACCTCTGCTATGTTGGTGACCTCCAATACTTTAGTAGACTTGTTGCCCCCACTCACTGACAAGTTCATTTTGGAATCTCAAAAGATGGCCTCTCCTGAGGAGCGGCAGGCGTGGTTAGATAACGGCGCTGACCGCTACTCAGATGGTCTCTACAGGGGTCCTAATGGTCTCTGCTGTCTACCTACCCCACTTTTTCCATCAGTTTTAGGTGAGGCCCATGGCCTCACCCACGTGAGTAAAGATAAAATGCTCAAATCTATTTCTTCCCTGTGGTGGCACCCATTTCTGAAATCGCTCGTTACTCAGCATGTTTCATCCTGTGACACATGCACTAAATTCAATGTGCGCCCTGCTCTGAATGCACCACACGCACCACAACTTAAAGGCACATACCCAGGTGAAGTGCTCCAAATAGACTACACAGACATGATTACCCCTGTTCGCGGTAAACGTTATCTATTGGTTCTAGTGGACACATTTTCTGGCTGGCCTGAAGCTTTCCCGTGTGCTAGTGAAACTGCGGACATGGTCATTAAAGCATTGACATTCACGTGGATACCAAATCATGGTTTTCCTAGGATTCTTCACACGGACCAGGGTACTCATTTCACTGCGAAACATTTAAAACAAGTAGAATCCATGATGGGTCTTAAACATTCCTATGGATGTGTTTATCATCCTTCATCTCAGGGCCAAGTGGAACGCATGAACCGAACACTGAAGTCTATTTTGGCTAAAATGTGTGCCTCATCCAATCTCTCTTGGTTGGATGCTCTTCCTGCTGCTCTGCTACAAGCACGTGCATCTGTTTCTCGCTCTACAGGTTTCTCTCCGTTTGAGCTGCTATATGGACGACGGATGCCGGGTCCTGGATCACCATCTGGCCCCGTCGTCTCCAGTGGCCCTCTCCAGTATAAACCCTACTGGTCCTCACTCTCACGCCTTGTTTCCAGTTTGTCTGCGCAGGTTAAATCCAACAGAGAGGTGATTCCTGACAAAGCCACTGCTGAATTTCCTGACCTCCCCGATAGAGTTCTTCTCCAAAGTTCATTCCAGGAAGTGGTCTGATCCCCGTTGGACGGGACCGTTCAACGTGGTTGCTCGCACGGATCGTGCTGTTCAACTCCAAGGTCGCGGAAACCAGTGGTATCACCTACGTCACCTAGCACCTGCGCCATGACTCCTCCAGAGCGTGACGTCCGTCCCGGGATCGGGCCGGACGGAAGGGGGAGGAGAGTAACTATGATACATACACGCACAATTACATCGGTGCATAACGCCTGGCTTATCTGGGCAATACATGCATGTTTGTTTATATTTTTAATTATTTTACTTTTCAAGGCATGGTATTTAGTCCTCTCACTCACTCAAGTTCCTGCCACGCCAGTTCCTCCGGTGGACCCCATTGTATACGCGATTCCCACCGACTGTAATCACCGAGCAAAGCGCAGCACCTACACTAGCCAGTTGCCTACGGATAATATGTGGTGGAGATTGATGAATTTCACTAAAACTCAAATGAATATTACCACTAGGTGTTATATATGTTCTCTCATACCACATGCGCACGATCATACACCACTATGGGGGGTTAGACCGCCTCTATAAATAGAACGGTGTGTGCACTAATGAGTTATCAAGGGCACGAGGATTCTTGGTGTCCAGATCCATATTTTAGGAATAGATCAAATTGGCGGGACCCGTCCACTTTCCACTTGAAAACTAACAGAACTAATCTGGAAGGAATTGCAGTAGGACGACAGTCACAGGAAGGAGAATTGGGTTTTTTTCAGGAATGTTCGAATAGGACTACATTCCTGGGACATTCGAGAGTGAAAATAAAAATGGTTATATCTGAATTAGAAAATCCAACCAAACCAAATCAGACCTATTCGGCTTATCCATGGGGCAGTAACACTCATAAATATATGGGATCTAATTGGTATCACATGAACGTCACAGCCTTTTTAAAATACATGAACTATATGGGAACTCTGCCTAGCCGGACTACCACACTCTGGTCTCTGCCAGGGAAAAGAGGATGTCCGGCTCCCTTAAGATATGTGTGGGTTTGTGGTAAGAAAGTCTACCTGTATTTACCTGAAGGTTGGTGTGGAACGTGTTATTTGGCTAATTTGGCCCCAGCTGCCTACATAGTTAACTTCACTTATCCCCATCCCCGAGGTTACCGACACACTCGGTCCTGGGAACCCCCCACTCGGTCGCAGGTTTTTGGGCAGACACGCACCCCACTCATAAGTGACTTACGAGGAATTACTATGACTTTATTTCCGTGGTACGGGTCGGCATATTTGGGACATAGAATGAATGAGGTATGGTGGACACTAGAAAATATAACCTCTGTGTTAGATCAGATTACCACGCAATTAAAAGAAGACCCTGAAAGAAAAGCAATGAGGGCTATGCTGACTACGCATCAACTGGCGCTTGATTATTTGTTTGCTGCAGACGGGGGCTCTGCGCCAAGATGGGAATAGATCACTGTTGTACGTACATACCTGACAGTTCTCACAATTGGACTGATATCCATGACCAAGTCGCAATACTAACAGGGATGCTTAAAGAAGCTCACGACCCGGACTGGGGCAATTTCAATATTGGCACTTGGTTCACCTCTGGCGCCTGGTGGCAGGTTCTTCTCAAAATAGTCACACCCCTTCTGACCATTGCACTGGTATGCTGCCTGCTCTGTGTCTGTGTTTTGCCTTGTTTGCAGGGTATGGTGGGAAAAAATGATAAATGGAATGATCTCTCCACCCGGGGGTGCATACATGGCCCTCAAGACCACTACCATGGAAGAGTCTGAAACGGTGACCTGGGTGTCTCCCCGGAGGGAGAGGGAAATCCTAAATGTCACAGACTTTGAAGAGCATGTGGTTTTGAGTGAGTAGAGCGTCAGAAGGGGGAGACCAAGGGTGAAAGGTTACTCTTTTATGATTTTAGTTTTGTATCTGTAACTAATGAGAGGACATGCCTATTTAGCAATATTATGTTTGGATTTTTATATTTACATATATATGGTTTACTTTTTAAGGTTTTATATTTTTCTGACTTATATTTTTACATTTAGTTTAGAGATTTTATGTCGGCCATTTTAGGTGACCGACAGAAGGGGGAATTGTAGAAAATAAAAATGACTACGATGGAGGAGTTCGAAGATGTATTGTGTTTTCTGTTTGTGCAACCACTCTGCCTTGAGTTATAGGGGGTCTGGAGAGAAAAGGTCATGAGAGGGCATGAGAAGAGACTGATAAGGAATCTACATCTACATTCCTCTTCAGCTTGCCTCCAGAAGGGGGAAGACCAGTCAAGCCACACCTCTCCTCTTTGTTCTAAAACACATATTATAAATGTTAGAATTGTAGGGAAATGCACTATTCTTTGTCTGTACCACCTAGGGACAGATAGGAATCGGGCGCTTCTAATTAGACTCCTCTGTCAGGGCTAATAAAAGTATCATCTTTATATTCTAAGCTTTCGGTCGTCTGTTCATCACCATAACGAATCTGGGAAGGCATAGGATACTGGTTTTAGGACAACTAAGGTAAACACTGGTATCAAACGAGTAACGAATGGAATTAAAGTATCCTCTATGCCAACAATATGTAGCAGAAAATCAGAAAAGTGAAGGTTTATTTTTCAAGAATTTTAAACCCAAAATGTCCTCCAATTCTGGAATGACCCTGTAAGCAGGCCTGGACTGGTAATCAGGCACACCGGGCATTTTCCCGGTGGGCCGACAGTCCTAGGGGCCGATGCCCTTCTCTCTTTTTTTTTTTTTTTTTTAACTTAGAGACTGGCCCACAATTTAGGACTGAACCAGGACTACATCAGGTCTGAACCAGGACTAAATCAGGATTGAACCAGGACTAAATCAGGACTAAACCAGGACTAAATCAGGACTAAACCAGGACTAAATCAGGATTGAACCAGGACTAAACCAGGACTACATCAGGTCTGAACCAGGACTAAATCAGGACTAATCAGGTCTAAATCAGGACTAAATCAGGTCTGAACCAGGACTAAATCAGGACTGAACCAGGACTAAACCAGGACCAAATCAGGTCTGAACCAGGACTAAGCCGGGACCAAACCAGGACCAAATCAGGTCTGAACCAGGACTAAACCAGGACCAAACCAGGACCAAATCAGGTTTGAACCAGGACTAATCAGGTCTAAATCAGGATTGAACCAGGACTAAACCAGGACCAAACCAGGACCAAATCAGGACTGAACCAGGACCAAACCAGGACCAAATCAGGTCTGAACCAGGACTAAACCGGGACCAAACCAGGACCAAATCAGGTCTGAACCAGGACTAATCAGGTCTAAATCAGGATTGAACCAGGACTAAACCAGGACCAAATCAGGACTGAACCAGGACCAAACCAGGACCAAATCAGGTCTGAACCAGGACTAAACCGGGACCAAACCAGGACCAAATCAGGTCTGAACCAGGACTAAACCAGGACTAATTATGAGGGGCCGGTCTAAGCCAAAAATGCCAGAGCCATTTTTTGTCCCAGTCCAGCCCTGGCTGTAAGTAAAAGAGTTCATTGTTATATAACTAATGTTTTGGCGGTCTCGGTGAATTGACCCCTCAGTGTTGGATTCCTATAGTCTCCCTCTGTGCAGCAGTGTCTCTCACATCACCATTCACCGGTGCGTAAAACTATTAGGGGGCTGTCCGAGCTCTGGAGGGCCGTGCTCTTCTGACCAACCACTTTACGCACAGACCACACCAACTTTACGCACAGTCCGGACCCCTGATGCCAGACATTTGGACTCCATATGGACCCGGACTGCGCTGTGGGGTTGTCACGTCAGCACCGGGCACAAACCTATGGAATATGTTTTGATTTTCAGTCACGGATGGAGAGAGGAGTGTGGAAACTGCGCAAACTATCCCCAGAGCAGGCGCACTTCCTTCGGGGTTAAATGGAGTTAGATGCGGGTTTCTTCAGCGCTGGTGACTCTGGAGCTCATCAGTAGAGAGGAGCGGAGGGGCTGACAGCTGCACACGGGTCCGGGCTGGAGGTGCATGCGGGGAAAGGCGCACTCTGAGTCGGGAAGATGAACAGCGGAGGCTCGGGGAACTTTCTGCTGGTGCCCATCCCGGAGTATCCGCTTCTAGACTGCGTCCCCAACAAGACCGTGAAGCTCGCGGTGCTCGGAGCCAGCAGCGTAGGCAAAACTGGTGCGTAATTTACACCTATATTTAAGTTCCTCCAGACCATATAAAATGCGCTGTAAAAGTCCACGTAAAAAGTTTATTACCTATAAGACTTAAGAGAGATTCAAATTAAGTTTTAAGACTTGACAACAGGTGGCGATATATCCAAGTTTGGGTCATTTAAAGGAGAATTAACGTTTTTTACAATCTGAGCCTTCTTTCGGCAATAAAACAAGTAGTTTTACTCACCCATAGTATCACTTTGGTGTCATATGGAGCATTTTCTTAGAAGTTATGTTGTAGCCGTTCTGTTCTACTAATGATCCCGTATCCGTTAGCGTGAGTGCTCGGGGCATTACTTTGCCGTCTCCAAATAACACAAACTTTAGCACTTTTCAAATCACAGAAGATCGCTGTGTCAGGGTAGACTTTTAGTGGATTCCAAAACGGCCTTAAACCCGATATGCAGCTATAGTTTCATTTGATGACGTCATCAGAGAGGACAGTGCGCATGCGTGAACTCAGCTGTTTTGTAAACACCGCTAGTCCGAAAGAAGCTAACACCGCTCTGAACTTTACTTTTCTGTTGCGATATCGGGTTTCAGGCCGTTTTGGAATCCACTAAAAGTCTACGCTGACACAGCGATCTTCTGTGATTTGAAAAGTGCTAAAGTTTGTGTTATTTGGAGAGCGCAAAGTAATGCCCCGAGCACTCACGCTAACGGATACGGGATCATTAGTAGAACAGAACGGCTCCAACATAAGTTCTGCGATACTGCTCCAATTGACACCAAACTGCTATGGGTGAGTAAAACTACTTGTTTTATTGCCGAAAGAAGGCTCAGATTGTAAAAAAATGCGAGTTCTCGGGGCGGTCTCCAAATAACACAAACTTTAGCACTTTTCAAATCATAGAAGCTCAATGTTTTAGTCTACGATTTCGTTTGAGTCAAAAGTGGCCTGTAATCCGAGATTTATCCATAGTTTCGAGTAGATGAGGAGGACAGTGCGCATGTGCGGAGTCACAGCTTATTTCACTCTCAGCTCTCGGGACCCAAACATGAAACGCAAAACTGTAAATTATGGATAAATCTCGGATTACAGGCCACTTTTGACTCAAACGAAAGTGTAGACTAAGGCTACGTTCACACTGCAGGGCTTAATGCTCAATTCCGATTTTTTTGTGAAATCCGATTTTTTTGCGAGGCCGTTCACATTTCCAGTTAAATGCGAATTGTATGTGATCTCCAGTGTGAACGCTAAACTCCCCAAAAGTGTCCCACATGCGCCTTGGAGGACACGATGACGTCACACGCAGCGAACGCACTCAATGTTTACGGAAGTAGCCTAAAGTTGCTTTCGTACCGGAGCCAAAACATGTACAGCTTATTTGTTTTAAGGAGGAGACGGAGAAGGACGAGGTTTTTGGCCACAGCGTTTTGCGGGGCAGTGGCAGCAACGTCTGCAGAAAGGAACATGTGGGTGCGGAGTCACAGGCAGGAGGGGTGGGATTGCTACGTGCTTTGCCGCTTCACTGATACGAGTTTATATACTATTTTCGCATGACGAGAAGAACGTTTGTGCACATTTGTGAACTCCTACTTGTACCACTCTCATTGGAGGAAACACACTCAGGTCGGATGAATGCGACCTGGCCGTTCAGACTGAAGTCGCATGCCAAAAGATCGGATATGTATCGGATTTAGGACCACATATCCAAGTGGCCTGGATCGCATTTGAAAAAATCGGATCTGTGTCGTTCACACTGTCATTAGAAGATCAGATACAGGTCACATAGAGGCAAAAAAATCGGATTTGGGTCGTTTCAGGCTGCAGTGTGAATGTAGCCTAAGAAATCGAGCTTCAGTGATTTGAAAAGTGCTAAAGTTTGTGTTATTTGGAGACCACAAACATGTGCCCCGAGAACTCACGTTACGGAGATCGCAAATCTAAAACATCTCCGGAAGTGCTCCATATGACACCAAAGTACTATGAGTGAGTAAAACAACTTGTTTTATTACCGAAATAAGGCTCAGATTGTTAAAAAAAAAAAAAAAAAAAAGTGAATTCTCCTTTAAATAGTGTGGCCTAATTACTTTTTTTTTTTTTTTTTCCCCAGTGGCTTTTTCACATTTCCTGAAACTTTGAATAAATCTAGTAAATCTTTTGCACACTTCAAAATTAGTCATACAACACACAAAACAATTCAGAACTTTGTGAATAAAACAAAAAAGACCACCATCAACTATAAACCAAATACAGTGGTACCTCACCTTATGAAAGACCCAACAAACGAAAATTCCAAGTTAGGAAACGCCTTCACGGTAAATTTTGGTCTCTAGATACGAAAGAAAATTCAAGTTACGAAACGCGAAATCTCAAAAATTCAAATAATGCGCGCTCAGCCACACACATTATACGCTTTTCTCAGACTGAATTTAAACTTTTCTCACATTTGTCTCTCGTTTAAACACTCAAACTTTCATAGATTTTCAACAAAATGGCCTGACGAAGTAGTCTGGTTAACACCTGACCATATCACAAGTGAGATATGGGTCTGGAAACTCGCTTCGAAAAATCCCGTAGCGGAGGTGTGGTTAGCGATTGCCAACGGCCGTTTATTGGGCGTTATGAATGTCTATCATTGAGCGTATACGTAAGTCCATAGCCAATCATGTCAGTTGTCAGTTCAAACTACAAGCTTCCGTTTGTCATGTAGTACGCGTCACCGTCTTGCCACACCTTTCCCGCTCTCTGATTGGGGACCTAAATCTGGGACTCTCGCTTGGACGAGTTTCCAGGCCGCCTTCCAGTTCGAAACGAACGGAAGCGGCCTGGGAATTCCCAGGCTACTGACGAAGCTGACGAAGCCTCTCGGATGAGCGGCGAAACGTTTTCAACCAAACAAACTTTGTCCAGTTGACAAATTGAACTTCTCCTTTGATCATGAAAAATTATTAATAGTGAAGTGTGGGGGGAAGGGGGAGGGCGGAGAAAACTGCGCTCTGACACGTGTGATAGGGCAGCATGACCCGGCGCGGGGCTGCCAGCAGGTCTAGACCTGGACTAAACCAGGACTAGACCAGGTGGATTAAAGCGCCGCGAGCGGGTCTATTTCCTGGTTTCGTTTCGAGTCACGGCTGAGGCGAGCAGCGAGGGGGACCGCACGCAGTCTGAGCGCATGAACGAAGGCATGCAAGAGCCGCGGTGGTCTAGACCTGGTCTAGACCTCCTCTAGACCTGGTCTAGAGGAGGTCTAGAGGAGGCACGGTTTGAGCACGGGTCTCGTTCATGCGCTCAGACTGCGTGCGGTCCCCCTCGCTGCTCGCCTCAGCCGTGACTCGAAACGAAACCAGGAAATAGACCCGCGCGCGGCGCTTTAATCCACCTGGTCTAGTCCTGGTTTAGTCCACGTTTAGTCCTGGGTCTACAGTCTCTACGCAGAACACAGTGTTACACTATAAAAAAAAAATTACACTATAAAAAAAAAACTTGGATCGGGGCCTTGGAACGAATCAGGCTTTTTCCATTGAAATACCTACTCAACTTACGAAAAATTCACGTTACGAAACCACTTCTGGAACGAATTAATTTCGTAAGGTGAGGTACCACTGTATAGGACCTATACATTGGCTTATATCTGTGCATTTTGGTGGATGGGAGAAACTCTTTACTATCACATTCACTGTTTTAACCTTTATTTAAACAGGAGTGACGGAGTAGGCTTACATCCAAACTGCAGGAAGACCCCACACTTTCTGGGAATCAAACCTAGACTCTTGCTGTAAGGAGGAGAGCTGTACCAATATGCCACCATGTTGGGTATTAGTTGCAGTAGTAGCAGTAGCACTAGTAGTAGTAGTAGTAGTAGTAGTAGTAGTAGTAGTAGCAGTAGTGGTGGTAGTAGTAGTAGCATAGTATTAGTAGTAGGGCCCTTTAATAAATGCACCAATCAGTGTCCATTATTTTGAAGACTTATCGTGACATTTATGGGGCCCATTTTAGTACAAGAGTCATTCAGAATTTTCCATTTTCCATCAAAGTTTGAAACATTAAGCGGATTATAATAACTCTTATCACCAACTCCCACTTAAGTCTAAAAGTAGTACAAAGTTGTGGTCCAAAAATACTCAAGTACAATAAAAAAAAAAGGAAAACTTATCATTTAATCAAGGACAAAACAGGACAGACACAAAAATGGGACTAAACCATATCTGGAGGAGCGCTGCAAGAAACCGACTAATAATAGTGTTACTCAAACACGTGTGAATGAAATAAAACACAACTCCAGGTCTGTTTTTGATGAGATAACAACATTGTAATGTGGCTTAAAGCTCACAAGAGCCAGTTTTGTGTATTATACTGCAGTAACTTTTAAAAAACATTGTATTTTTTTGTCAACACAAACCTCTCGTCACTCGTAGACTCTAAGGTTCTTGTGAATTCTTGGGGAACTACAGTATTTATCTCACTTTAAACTCTCCCATTCCCACACATAGGCCCAGCATACGCTCTATTTTAGTTTGGCATTCTAAATATGTCATGTCTGCTGTCTCCAAAGAGGTCCGAGTGTTTGAATGTTTCAGTTGGAGTTATCTGCTGTGAGTCGACATAAGGCTCAGTGTCACTGTGGAACAGAGCAGAGAAGAAGATCAAATACTGACCCAAACGTGAACTAAAACTAAAACCAGGGCTGTCAAAACATAGACTCCCAGATCACCCGTACTAAATCTATGAATCAAATCCGCACACTCATTTGAAGAAGTGTGAAATGTTGCAGTGACATCATCATGCTGGTGGTGTTCTACATGTATCTCTGTGGAGCACGGAGATACAATGCACACATTAGCAAACGCTGCCAAAACGGTTTTAAAGGGATAGTGCAGGTTTTTTTTTTTATGTTAATCTGTATGGGTTTCCTTCTAAAAGTTCCGTGTGTTGACACCGGTTTACCTCTGACAGTCTCAGCTGATCCCGGTTCGGCTCGCTTTCTGGAGCCCACGGAAGTAGGTCCGGTAACTTCCCTGGAACATGAAATAAAGCTTGTTTTTCTTCTCAAAACAAAACATTTGTTAGAAAGGTGATATATTTGCGTCCCAAACAGTTGTCCACGAAACATCCAGCAGCGTATTTCGCATTCGTGTATTGTCTCTCTCCACTCGTATCACTACGCCCATGTTAACTCTATCAGCCTGTTCACTTGTAAACTTTGGCATAGACATCCGCTGAAGGTGAACAGGCTGATAGAGTTAACATGGGCGTAGTGATACGAGTGGAGAGAGACAATACGCGAATGCGAAATACGCTGCTGGATGTTTCGTGGACAACTGTTTGGGACACAAATATATCACCTTTCTAACAAATGTTTTGTTTTGAGAAGAAAAACAACCTTTATTTCATGTTCCAGGGAAGTTACCGGACCTACTTACGTGGGCTCCAGAAAGCGAGCCGAACCGGGATCAGCTGAGACTGTCAGAGGTAAGCCGGTGTCAACACACGGAACTTTTAGAAGGAAACCCATACAGATTAACATAAAAAAAGGCACTATCCCTTTAAGATCATCTTAAAATGGATTTAAATATTTTCAGGAGCCAGTGATCAATATGAGTGTTAATGGTCCTGTTTAGGAGTTTGATTTTCAGCTGAAACGTGAGAGTGACTAACTGAAAAACTTGTATAATGCTAGTTAGCTTGTGATTGTAATGTTATGTGAGAGAGACACTTGTTACACATACTACCATTTCGTAGCTCGTTTGCGGTCCAAACTCTCTGGACGTGATTTCCAGAGACGGTGAGTAGACATCCAGATGGGGGGTGGAAACCTTTCCGCGAGTGTGACGTCAGAAAGTTCCCTTGTTCAGAATTGCCCGTTTGGGCTGTCTTTTTTTCAAACGCGGAAAAGGATCACAAATGCTCAGTTTACACATTTCACAACTTTTAGCCATGGGGGGCCCGATTCTGAACAAAGAAACTTTCTGACGTCACACGGAAAATGCAGTTCCACCCCCTGTCTGTTTTTCTACCCACCGTCTCTGTAAATCACGCCCAGAGAGTTTGGACCGCGAATGAGCTACGCAATGCGAAATGCATTTTTTTTAACTTGCCTGGAGGCACGTCCGAGTGTTTCTAGGCTCGGAAGTCCTTTATCTGAGCCTCTGGACCTCTGAAACAGCAGTGGTTTAATTTTATTTTCTGTGAAAATGTGTTTTTTTTCATTGAAATGCCTCTCCTTTCTTCCTCCGCGCTTAAAACACGGAAGTGGGAGACAGCACACAGCGCACCGCTAAAACAAGGAACCAGCGGCGCATTTGCCCCCACTCCCACCCGCTGCTCTAACCCAGAATGAGTTGTTCAGAGAGATATCTTTTGACCATGTCTGTGTACATGTGTCTTTCTCATGCATGAGTCTTGATTTTGAAGGATTCATTTACAGTATTAGGGAAGCATTAAGGCACCATATAAAAGCATCAAGAAGTACCATGTCATGGGGTCTTTAACGTTCAAAAACCTCAGAAAGTGAAAATTTCATGCCATGGGACCTTTAAAGTTTGGCTTTATGTGTGTCTTTAGGCAACAGATCGACAGAAACTAAATATCGGCCTGTGCTGGAGATTTAAGGCTGATAGCATGATAGCCGATAGCACTAAAAATCCGATGCAATATATCGGCCAACAGGACTGTCTATCTCTAGTAAAAATAATAGTAGTTGTAGGAAAATCTAAAGTATTTGGCTTGAAGGACCAATGGAACAGAGATGTTGTTCCTGTGATGTAATGTTCCTCAGTATAGTATAAAACTCATCTGTCTCCACGGAGAATGTTCAGAAGTATTGTTTGAACTTGGGCAATTCGTGGCAGGTCCAGATAATGAAATAAACCCCCCAGAAATGTTAAAAAAGAAGCTTTTAAGGTAAAAATGACAAACCCGACAGCAGCAGTTACAAACAGGGGTGACAGTTTTTCAGTGTAAAGTGAATTGGAGCCAATGTGAGCAACAACACTCACTCCAGTTTACAGACAGAGCAGTGCCTCCAGTTAGGCTCACACCCCAGGGAATGTTGGACTTTCCTGGAATAGTTTTATATGATATTGATATATCCATGTTCATGTTGCCACATTCATTCAGAGGACTTTTTCCCATTCAAGATCAAATATTTATTTGTTAATCACTACGGCTCTAATTATTCATCATTCTGAGACCCATGGATATCAGAATAAAAGACCATGGCAATATGAAATTAACTGTTATTTTTTGTGGAAAGTAATTGTCAATATTCCCTGCTCTGTCTGAGGCTTTATTAGACTTTAATCTGAGTTTTACTTTAAAGGAAAAGTAACGTTTTTTGTTTTTTTTTACAATTTGAGCCTTATTTCGGTAATAAAACAAGTTGTTTTACTCATCCATAGCACTTTGGTGTTATATGGAGCACTTCCAGAGATGTTTTGGATTAGCGTTAGCCTAGCGCAACTTCTAGCCATAGCTCGGGGCATATAATATATTCCCCGAGCATGTAATATGCCCCGTGCGGGCTCCAAATAGCACAAACTTTAGCACGTTTCAAATCATAGAAGCTCGATATCTTAGTCTACGATTTCGTTTGAAGCAAAAGTGGCCTGTAATCCGAGATTTATCCATAGTTTACAGCTTTGCGTTTCATGTTTGGGTCCAGGGAGCTGAGAGCACAGTCCGCACATGCGCACTGGCCTCCTCATCTACTCGAAACTATGGCTAAATCTTGGATTACAGGCCACTTTTGCTTCAAACGAAATCGTAGGCTAAGACATCGGGCTTCTATGATTTGAAAAGTGCTAAAGTTTGTGTTATTTGGAGACCGCAAAGTAATGCCCCGAGAACTCAAGTTAACGGATACGCTACAACATAACTTCTACAAAACTGCTCAAAATGACACCAAAGTGCTATGGGTGAGTAAAACTACTTGTTTTATTGCCAAAAGAAGGCTCAGATTGTAAAAAAACGTTACTTTTCCTCTAACATAATCTGACCAGAATGAACTGATTTAGATGGAACTAGGTGATCTGATTTATGCTGTTAAACAAGTCTCTCTCACATAAAATTACAGTGACAAGTTAGCTCGCATTTGCCGACAGTTTTTCACTTCGTCACTCTCAGATTTTTATTGAAAATTAAATTCCTAAACAGGACCGTGGATGCTGGTATTGATCACAGGCTTTCAGTGTTGGGAGTAACTCGTTACAAAAGTAATTAATTACTGTAATGCATTACTTTTTGGTGTAACGCAGTAATGTAACAGGGAAGAAAATCAGTAATATATTACTCGTTACAATGCCAGTAACGCACATTACAATGCATTTTTAACCTGCTTTGTTTTTGTGGGTTTTGCGTTTTCTTCATACAAAGTTCGCGGATCACCTCGAGATCAGCTACTGAATCTGATAAGTCCCCGCAGAACATTACATTTCCTTTTACTTCGTCTGGAACTGGCAGGAACTGGCAGACTGACAAAGGATGACAGAACCAGAAGAATCGGATAGTGCTAGCTCCTTTTCAAGATGGACATACGCCCACTACTTTCACTTCGTTCAAAATAAGGACAAGAACATTTTAGTTAAATGCACACTGTGTGTGAATCCCAAACCTCTTTCCACGTTGAAATGCAGTACAAGCAATTTAACGAAGCACTTGCAGAGGTGCCATAGCACCACGAAATTAGTCAGGAAAGGAGGGGATGGGACAGGGAACGATACAACCCCAACAAAGCAGCCGAAACTGATGTTGACCCGACCAGAGAATCTCCAGCCACGAGAGGTGAGAAGGCTCGTTCCCGAGTATATTGTGGAAGACATGCTGCCACTCTCCACGGTGGATTGCCAAATCCTTATTTCCAGTCATTTTGGCGAGAGTAACTAAAGTAATGCAAAAGTAGTGTAATGCCTTACTTTTTATTTAGAGTAATATTGTAATGTAAGGCATTACTTTAAAATGACAGTAACAAGTGATAAGTAGAGCATTACAGTTTTTGAGTAACTTGCCCAACACTGCAGGCTTTTGAAAATGTGATCCATTTTGTGTTTTTCTTTTGAGTTTTCAGACTGTTTGTTTGCTATTGTGTGCGTTGTGTCACCATGGTAGCTCCTTAACATTCCACCATCAGAGACACATGTAGAACACCCCCAGTGTGACGTTACTGCAAAGTAGCAATAACCGTTGACAGTTAAAATGAGTGATGACAGGGGAGCTCGGTTTGGTCACGAGTGTCTTTGCTGGAGGATTTGACTGCAGCGTATGCTTTAGCACGCAGGCACAGGGAGAACATGCAAACTCCACCCAGACCACCCAGGAATCACACTTGGGACCCGCTTGCGGTGAGGCGTGATAAGTGCCTCTCTTCAGGCTTTCGGTCAGTTAGTAAATTCTGAACGTGATCCGAACTCTGAGGAGAAAAATGTTGGCTGGATTCAGGAATGTCTTTTCCAGATGCTGCTGACTCCAGATGTTTTACTCACATGTTTTTAGCAGCTCAAATACACAGAATATGCAGTATAGTTATCGTAGTTTTAGTAATCATTGTAGTAGTAAATAGTAGTCTTAGGACTTGCCATTAAGCAGGTACTAACCTCACTTCTACTTTTAATAATAATTCATAGTATTTATATAGCGCCTTCACTCCACACCTGCTGGTGGTAAGTTACTTTCTCTAGCCACAGCTGCCCTGGGGCAGACTGACTTACTACACTTTACTTTAAGAGTAGTACTTGTACATGTACTTGAGTAATATATTCTAAAGTAGCAGTACTGAATACTGTAGTAGAGTAGTAGTACAAACAGCAGTAGTAGTAGTAGTAGTAGTAGTACAAACAGCAGTAGTAGTAGTAGTAGTAGTACAAACAGCAGTAGTAGTAGTAGCAGTAGTAGTACCAATAGCAGTAGCAGTAGTAGTAGTAGTACAAACAGCGGTAGTAGTAGTAGTAGTAGTACAAACAGCAGTAGTAGTAGTAGTAGTAGTACCAATAGCAGTAGTAATACCAATAGCAGTAGTAGCAGTAGTAGTACCAATAGCAGTAGTAGTAATAGTAGTAGTAGTAGTAGTAGCATAGTAGTAGTAGTAGTAGTAGTAGTAGTAGTACCAGTAGTAGTAGTAGTAACAGTAATAGTACCAATAGCAGTAGTAGTAGCAGTAGTAGTACCAATAGCAGTAGTAGTAGTAGTAGTACAAACAGCAGTAGTAGTAGTAGTAGTAGTAGTACAAACAGCAGTAGTAGTAGCAGTAGTAGTACCAATAGCAGCAGTAGTAGTAGCAGTAGTAGTACCAATAGCAGTAGTAGTAGCAGTAGTACAAACAGCAGTAGTAGCAGTAGTAGTACCAATAGCAGCAGTAGTAGTAGCAGTAGTAGTACCAATAGCAGTAGTAGTAGTACAGTAGTAGTAGCAGTAGTAGTAGTAGTACAATCAGCAGTAGTAGTAGCAGTAGTACCAGTAGCAGTAGTAGTAGTACAAACAGCAGTAGTAGTAGCAGTAGTAGTACCAATAGCAGTAGTAGTAGTAGTACAAACAGCAGTAGTAGTAGCAGTAGTAGTACCAATAGCAGTAGTAGTAGCAGTAGTAGTACCAATAGCAGTAGTAGTAGTACAAACAGCAGCAGTAGTAGTAGTAGTAGTAGTAGTAGTACAAACAGTAGTAGTAGTAGTAGTAGTAGTAGTAGTAGTAGTAGTAGTAGTAGTAGTAGTAGTAGTACAAACAGCAGTAGTAGTAGTAGTAGTAGTACAAACAGCAGCAGTAGTAGTAGTAGTAGTAGTAGTAGTAGTAGTAGTACAAACAGCAGTAGTAGTAGTAGTAGTAGTAGTAGTAGTAGTAGTACAAACAGCAGCAGTAGTAGTAGTAGTAGTAGTAGTAGTAGTAGTACAAACAGCAGTAGTAGTAGTAGTAGTAGTAGCAGTAGTAGTACAAACAGCAGTAGTAGTAGTAGTAGTAGTAGCAGTAGTAGTACAAACAGCAGTAGTAGTAGTAGTAGTAGTAGTAGTAGTAGTAGCAGTAGCAGTAGTAGTAGTAGTAGTAGTAGTAGTACAAACAGCAGTAGTAGAAGTAGTAGTAGTAGTAGTAGTAGTAGTAGTAGTAGTAGTAGTAGTAGCAGTAGTAGTAGTAGTAGTAGTAGTAGTACAAACAGCAGTAGTAGTAGTAGTTGCTGCTCGGTGTTTTTCTGTGATTTGAGTTTGACGTTCAGAATCTGCAGAATCAGACTTTGTTCTGTTTGTTTAAATCGCAGATGTTTGCAAAGCTCCAGCGCTCTGGTGTTATGTAGGTCACTGTCAACCCACTGTGTATAAGCACGAAATAGTGCTCGTAGGAGTAGTAATAATGAAGTAACAGTAGCAGTAGCGGCAGTAATAGTAGTATTGGTTGTGGTATGTGGTGTTATGTAGGTTATAATCAGAATGTTTCTTGTTTTGTTTCAGCTCTGACCGTGCGGTTTCTCACCAAACGTTTCATTGGAGATTATGAAGCCAACACCGGTCAGTCTGAAACACTTTTCAGTCACACTTTTATTTGTATATTTTCAATAAATATCGCTCTTTCTTTCCTCCCTCTATCCTCTCTCACATCCATCCATCCCTCTCTTTCTCTGGCTCTCCCTCTCTCTCTGCTCTATGTTCTTCAGGAGCTCTGTATTCGAGGAAGTTGCCCCTGGACTCAGAGGACGTGTCTCTTCAGATCCAGGACACTCCCTGTGTGTCTCTACAGGTACCATAATGTCCATACTGCGCTCACAGACGCACAACAGCACCAGCTAGCTCTCTGTTGGTTGAGGTTTTTGCAGAGTTGCTCTAAAAGCACTAAATCCTGACAGATCAGACGGTGAGCTGTGGGTGGATGTCACTGACCACATGTTAAACACTTTACAAATGAGGAGAAAAGATGTCTGTGTAGTCCTTCAGTGAAAAAGTTTCAGAGTGAAAAACTTGTGTCGAGTTGACAGAATTTTTTTTTTTTTTATTTGCAATGAGGAGAAAACTTCACCAGATCACACTTCTGCATTTAGAACGGCAGATGTTTGGGTCTCAATGCTCATGTTAATTTAGAGGCATAATAAAGATTTCAACAACACACAACAGGTATTCTTCAGTTAAAAAAACAAACAAACTTTACTTTAAAGTATTTTAAGTTCAATAGTAGCAGTAGTTACAGCAGCCGCAGTAGTAGTAGTAGTAGTAGTAGTAGTAGTAGTAGTAGTAGTAGTACAAACAGCAGTAGTAGTAGCAGTAGTAGTACCAATAGCAGTAGTAGTACCAATAGCAGCAGTAGTAGCAGTAGTAGTACAAACAGCAGTAGTAGTAGCAGTAGTAGTAGCAGTAGTAGTACCAATAGCAGTAGTAGTAGCAGTAGTAGTACCAATAGCAGTAGTAGTAGCAGTAGTAGTACCAATAGCAGTAGTAGTAGTAGTAGTACAAACAGCAGTAGTAGTTGCTGCAATAGGGTGTTTACTTTATATTTTATACACTTTTAATACAAGTTAGCATTAACTAATTAACTTATCATAATAGACATATAGATCCTGCTCCACTGAGATATATATATATATATATATATATATATATATATATATATATATATATATATATATATATCTCAGTGGAGCAGGATCTAAAACAATGAGATGACACAGACTCAGGTCTCCAGGCTTACACCTCACATGTTTGTTTTGGATGAGGAAGTGAGATGGAGCTGGTTCAGATGTTTGGCCTGAGTGTGAGTCCTCTGCTCTTATCTCCCTGAGGAAGCAGCTCTGCTCCTGTAAACACACAAACTCAGTTAGACGAGCCGCTCCCCCAAAGTCAAGACGACTCCATCAGCTGCATTAAAGGACCACTGCAGGTCAAACAAGAGCCTACTCTAAACAGGAGAGAAATCTGAAACAAAATGATTTGACAGAAAAGTACATTTGCTATGTGAGTAAAGCTAAACCTAACTTCCATCCATCCATTTTCTTCCTCTTATCCGGGGGCAACAGTCTAAGCAGGGACTCCCAGACTTCCTTCACCCCGGACACTTTGAGTACTAAACCTAACTTGTTTTATGGTTATCCCTTCAGAGGAATCTATAGTGAAACCAGGGGTCGTCCTAGGTCATCAAAGGTCAGAGGTCATTGTGTCCATAAATATGACCTCTGAGGAGCGACCACCTGCCTCAGGACGACAGACACATAGCCCCAAAGGAGCGCGTGGAGACAGGCAAAGAACAGTGACATTTAAAAAATACTTTAAAGTACTGAAGTACTTCAGAATATTTAAATAGAAGTAAAAGTGTGGATAGATTAAACTCGACTAGAGGTAAATAATTGATACTGAGAAGAAAAAATAGCAAGCAATAGCATATCCATGGAGACAAACAGGTGGCAGAACCTCCACCAGAAAAGTTGCATAGTGCAGCTTTAAAGGTCCCATGGCATGAAATTTTCACTTTCTGAGGTTTTTGAATGTTAATGTGAGCTCCCCTACCCTGTTTAGCCCCCCCCCCCAACCATGGTTAAAAGTTGCGAAATGTCTAAACTGAGCATTTGAGATCCTTTTCTGCGTTAGAAAAAATCAGAGCTCAAACGGGCGATTCTGAACAAGGAAACTTATTGACGTCAGCTCGAAAAAAAAAATGCAAATGCATTTCCACCCCCGTCTGTCTGTACTCAGCGTCTCTGTAAATCACGCCCAGAGAGTTTGGACTGCGAATGCGGTAGGCAATGCGAAATGCGTTTTTTTATTTGCCTGGAGGCACGTCCGAGTGTTTCTAGGCTCGGAAGTCCTTTATCTGAGCCTCTGGACCTTTGAACAGCAGTGGTTTAATTTTATTTTCTGTGGAAATGTGTTTATTTTTCAATGGAACGCTTCAAATCTCTCCCCCCGTGCAAAACACGGAAATGGATCAGCTGAGACCTGACAGCGGAGAGCGGAGAGTTTGGCCACGCCCCCACCCTCTACTATAGGCCAGCTCTTTTTTCCTCATTTGCATTCAAGCAACAACGCCTAGAATAAAGTGTTTGAGAGAGATATTTATGACTCTTTCTCATCTTATCTCTGTTTCTCATGCACTGAGTGTTGATTTTGAAGAAGGATTCATTTACAGTATTAGGGAACCATTAAGGAGCCATATAAAAGCATCAAGAAGTACCATGTCATGGGACCTTTAATGGTTCCCTAATACTGTAAATGAATCCTTCTTCAAAATCAGTGCATGAGAAAGACACATGTACAGAGTCATAATCTCTCTGTCTGAACGACTCATTCTGGGCCTTGTTGCTTGAATGCAAATGAGAAGGACACAGATAGGGTTAGAGGAGCGGGTGGGGGGTGGGGGGGGGGGGCAAATACGCCGCTGGAGCGCTGCTTTGTGCGCTGCTTTGTGCGCTGCTTTGTGCGCTGCTTTGTGCGCTGGCTCCCATTTCCGCGTTTTAAGCACGGAGGGAGAAAGGAGAGGAATTTCAATGAAAAAAACACACTTTCACAGAAAATAAAATTAAACCACTGCTGTTTCAGAGGTCCAGAGGGTCGGGTAAAGGACTTCCGAGCCTAGAAACACTCGCACGTGCCTCCAGGCAAATAAAAAAACGCATTTCGCATTGCGTAGCTCCTTCCCGGTCCAAACTCTCTGGGCGTGATTTACAGAGACGGGGGGGTGGAGATCCAGACGGTGGTGGAACTGCATTTGTATTTCTTTTCTCGATGTTACGTAACATAGTTGCCTTGTTCAGAATCGCCCGTTTGAGCTGTGTTTTTTTCAAACGCAGAAAAGGATCGCAAATGCTCAGTTTTGACATTTCGCAACTTTTAACCATGGGGGGGGGCTAAACAGGGTAGGGGAGCTCACATTAACGTTCAAAAACCTCAGAAAGTGAAAATTTCATGCCATGGGACCTTTAAACTCGACTAGAGGTAAATAATTGATACTGAGAAGAAAAAATAGCAAGCAATAGCATATCCATGGAGACAAACAGGTGGCAGAACCTCCACCAGAAAAGTTGCATAGTGCAGCTTTAAATATGTTTGTTTATTTGTTTGTTTTTCAGGAGGACGAGGGCCTGTACTGCCAGGAGCAAATCAACAGGTCAGACTTTAAAAGTAATGATCTGAATTGTTAAGAGAAAAGTATTTGGTGAACAAGTAAGAGTACTGCTACTTTAAAATACGATTACTCACAGAAGTACAAAGTACTGGTTAAACGAAGAGTAAAAAAGTACTTGGGGAAACTACTAACTTAAAAATAACTGTCAGGACATAACATCTCATTTATAATTTGAAGAGAATGTAATGTGAAGGCCGAAATTGAGCAAGTAAGTCACAAAATCTGGTACTTACAAAGGACAGACACAAAAATGAGACAAACTAAATTATTTTTTGAAAGAGCGCTGCAAAAAACACAAATCTTCAAATAATTTCATATCGTTAGTGGTTTAAATTTGTGCATTTCTCTGCAGATCTATTTACTGGGCGGATGGATACGTGTTTGTGTTCTCCATCACAGACTACAGCAGTTACCGCACGGTGCAGCCTCTTTACCAACACGTGCGGCGCATCCACCCCTCCGGAAACATCCCCGTCATCCTGGTACTTTCATCTTTTTACTGTTTAAAGATCCCATATTACACTATTTTCTGATCTATTATAATGTTTCCTCATCACAAACACACCTGGAGTTGTGTTTTGTTTCATTCACATGTGTTTAACACACAAACCCTGCAGATTTAGACTTCTTCTCTCAGACTAAAAACACTCTTTGTGATGATAAAAGGAGAAGTTCAATTTGTCAGCTGGACAAAGTTTGTTTGGTTGAAAACGTTTCGCCGCTCATCCGAGAGGCTTCGTCAGTTCTGGTTCTAGTGCTGGTTAGACCCTGTTTATATCTAGCTGCAGGGAGGAGCTCACTACACTGGAATCCTTCTGAAACTATCTCAACTAATCTGTATCTTTTGTTTCTCTGGCGTCTCGTTTAGCATCTCTATTCAGCCCTAGGAGGAGCTCACTGCTCTGAAATAGCTCTGAAACGATCTCAACTCATTTGTTCCTTTTTGTTATTTGAATTTCTCTGGGAAAAAAAAAGGAACAAATGAGTTGAGATAGTTTCAGAGCTATTTCAGTGCAGTGAGCTCCTCCTAGGGCTGAATAGAGATGCTAAATGAGACGCCAGAGAAACAAAAGATACAGATTAGTTGAGATAGTTTCAGAATGATTTCAGTGTAGTGAGCTCCTCCCTGCAGCTAGATATAAACAGGGTCTAACCAGCACTAGAACCAGAACTGACGAAGCCTCTCGGATGAGCGGCGAAACGTTTTCAACCAAACAAACTTTGTCCAGTTGACAAATTGAATTTCTCCTTTTATCATGGAATCTACCTGGACGACTGAGGGACTTTTCCCGCACTCTTTGTGATGTCATGTCATAATTCAGAAAGTGCTCCACTGTGTTTTTAAATTCTGTACACATTCACTAGAAATATTTAGGTCATTTCAGCCCTGGAATTGTCCAGCTCCTCTAAACTAAAGCTTAAAAATCCACTATGCAGCTTTTCTGGTAAACGGTCCGCCACCTGCTTGTTGGAATGGAGATGTTATTGCTTTGCCTGAAATATTATACAGTATAACATTAAACACATCTATCTCCATGGAAACAAGCAAGCAACTCCACCAAACCATGTTAAAAGATCTGTGGAGAGGTGATCACGTTTACAGTAAGAATATATATTTTCAAGGTATATTTTTACAGCCATGGTTCAATAAATACGAGAAATAAATACTAGATAGATATTATGTATAATACCATACTGCGGAACACAAATATTTTCACATAGAAAACATTCAGCAGATTCGTGAAGAGTCCCTCAATCGTCCAGATAGAATCCATGATAAAAGAAGAAATTCAATTTGTCAACTGGACAAAGTTTGTTTGGTCGAAAACGTTTCGCCGGTCATCTGAGAGGCTTCGTCAGTTCTGGTTAGAGTGCTGGTAAGACACTTGCTTATATCTCGCTGCAGGGAGGAGCTAACTATACTGCAGTTTTTCTGAAACTATCTCGCCTATTTGTTTCTGTCTTTTGTTTCTCTGGCGTCTAGTTTAGCATACTTAGGGCCTGTTTACACGAGAATGCTTCCGGGTAAAAACGACAAAATATTTTATCGGAAGTGCCTTTCGTTTACACGGTGACGGCGTTTTTGGGGCCTAAAAACGCAAAAATCTGAAACCACCCTCCAGAGTGGAAAAGTGAAATACGCTCCGCTGTAGCGTCTCCGTGTAAACTGCCCAAGACGCAAAACTGGTCAGATCTGCTCACGTCGGTACGCGTTTACGTCACATAGATGCGGCATACCTTGATACCACGGATGTTCAAGCTGCGCTAGCAGCTCTAGTCAACATGCAAGAGTCATTTCAACAATTGTATAAATCGCACCCACACACGTCTACGGCGTACAAGTCTTTCTCACACTCTCACAGCCACACAGACGCCAAGACAAGCGACTTCCGCATGAGGCACTTCAAATGTAAAACCCCATGTGATTTTATATTTTCTAATTCACTGTAATCCTCTTGTAATGTCACTATTTTCAGTACAATATTCAAAAACATGTAAACAAAAGTACAAGTCACTGAAATGTTTGGAGCGGAACTTAACAACTCATTTAAAACGCAACTAGAACATTTTATTTTGAAGTTTTACCTTTCTCTTTTCCGGTACAGTCGTGGTTAGAAATGGAACTAGACGCTGTTGTGATGTTTTTTTGTTTTGTTTTGTTTTTCCCAGTCCAGCGCCTCCCTTCGCTGGCTTTTGCGTCCACTTTTGCGTCTTCGTATAAACGCGTATAAAAAATTGAAGACGAGACGCCACTTTTGCGTCTTCTGTTTTGATCGTCGCCGTATAAACGTAGCCTCATTCATCCCTACACGACTGTTTTTCACACCTCTGGCCCTGACCTGGCTAGCCCTATTGTTTCTTTTGTTTGTTTTGATTTAGGTGTGAAAAACAGTCGTGTAGGGATGAATAGGTATGCTAAACTAGACGCCAGAGAAACAAAAGACAGAAACAAATAGGCAAGATAGTTTCAGAAAAACTGCAGTATAGTTAGCTCCTCCCTGCAGCGAGATATAAGCAAGTGTCTAACCAGCACTCTAACCAGAACTGATGAAGCCTCTCGGGTGAGCGGCGAAACGTTTTCGACCAAACAAACTTTGTCCAGTTGACAAATTGAATTTCTTCTTTTATCATTCAGCAGATTCTCTGCTGGAAAAGTTACACACTGCGCCTTTAAGGACAAGTCAGTCTGTGTGTTCAGGTGACCTCATGACCCTAATCCCTTTAATCCTGTGTCGGTGTCTCTTAGGTCGGGAATAAGAGTGACCTGCTGCGAGCGCGACAGGTGCCCGCTGACGACGGAGAGACACTCGCCGCCACTCTAGGTCCGCCAGCTTTGCTCCTTCTTCTCTTTTTTGGTTTTAGTTTTAGCCACAGATTGTATAAAGAACTGGACTGGAGCCAGAGGGAGCATGACGTCACCCATAACGTTCAGCTGCAGTCAAATGAAGCTCGCAACGCTAGCACTTATAGCGTCTAATCTGCAGCCAGGGACCATGTTTGGAAATCTGAGCGCACGTATCACAGCAACCAGACATCCAATTAGGGGCGAGGCTGTTGAAGATAAAGCCCCTTCCTTTAGCAACGCTGTCACTCTGGAAAAGAAAACACCCGATTTGTCTGTTATTATTGTTCATATCTTACTATACGGACAAAAAAACAAGCTCATGTAGGGCAAGTTAATACAAACATTTTAAGACCAAAATAACCAGCAGTTACAGAGAGCGGGGACACGATTTTTCAAGAGAAAGTGAATTGGAACTAGAGTCTCTGGAGCCAAATCACAGCCAGCCACTTTCTATTTGGAATGTGGCAGCTTTGTCCACTTATATGGTTTAAAACACTTCTTAAAACAATATTTTAGGTTCTGTTCATTGTGCAGTTGTGCATGTTTATCAGTCTAAGCTCCTCCATGTTCATTATTTTTCAGTTTTGTATAAATAAGAAAATAGAGATAACTCCTCTTTAACACATTTCACTGTGTAAGATTCTTGTATTTTTAAGTCTCGCCTTGAGGTCTGAGTCTTATCTGCGCTCTAAATACTGCCGCTGTTTAATGAGAGAGGAATGTTCTTATCTGCACAGCCACTTTAAAGTGTAACTCTGCAGAGGGGACTTTAAAGGGGAATGGTGCAGAGGAGGGATTTTATAGCCTAACTTTGCATCATTCGTTTTTCCCATAGGAGCTTTTGTCCAGTTATAGAATTGAATTTTTCTTTTGCTTTGAATCCTACCTGGAAGACTGAGGAATCACACAGATAATACCCCCTGTTTAAAGGAGAATTAATGGGTTTTCTTTTTACAATCTGAGCCTTATTTCGGTAATAAAACAAGTTGTTTTACTCACCCATAGCACTTTGGTGTCATTTGGAGCATTTCCAGAGATGTTTTAGATTTGCGATAGCCGTAGCGCGAGTTCTCGGGGCATATATTTGCGGTCTCCAAATAACACAAACTTGAGCACTTTTCAAATCATAGAAGCTCAATGTCTTAGTCTACGCTTTCGTTTGAGTCAAAAGTGGCCTGTAATCCGAGATTTAGCCATAGTTTTGAGTAGATGAGGACAGTGCGCATGTGCGGAGTCACAGTTTATTTCACTCTCAGCTCTCGGGACCCAAACATGAAACGCAAATCTGTAAATTATGGATAAATCTCAGATTACAGGCCACTTTTGACTCAAACGAAAGTGTAGACTAAGACATTGAGCTTCTATGATTTGAAAAGTGCTAAACGGTCCCATGGCATGAAACTTTCACTTTCTGAGGTTTTTGAACGTTAATGTGAGCTCCCCTACCCTGTTTAGGCCCCCCCCAATGGCTAAAAGTTGCGAAATGTCTAAACTGAGCATTTGCGATCCTTTTCTGCGTTAGAAAAAAACACAGCTCAAACGGGCGATTCTGAACAAGGCACCTTTGTTACGTCAGATCGAAAAAAGAAATGCAAATGCAGTTCCACCATCATCTGGATCTCCACCCCGTCTCTGGAAATCACGCCCAGAGAGTTTGGACCGCGAAGGAGCTACGCAATGCAAAATGCGTTTTTTTTATTTGCCTGGAGGCACGTGTGAGTGTTTCTAGGCTCTGAAGTCCTTTACCCGACCCTCTGGAGCTCTGAGACAGCAATGGTTTAATTTTATTTTCTGTGAAAATTTGTTTTTTTCACTGAAATGGCTCTCCTTTCTGTTTTCGTGCTTCAAACGCGGAAGTTGGGAGACAGCGCAGAGCAGCGCTCCAGCGGCTTAGAGGAGCGGGTGGGGGGGATGGCCCACCCGCTCCTCTAACCCTATCTGTGTCCTTCTCATTTGCATTCAAGCAAGAAGGCCCAGAATGAGTTGTTCAGAGAGTGAATTTGTGACCATGTCTGTGTAAATGGGTCTTTCTCATGCACTGAGTGTTGATTTTGAAGAAGGATTCATTTACAGTATTAGGGAACCATTAAGGAGACATATAAAAGCATCAAGAAGTACCATGTCATGGGATCTTAAAGTTTGTGTTATTTGGAGACCGCTCGAGAACTCATGCTACGGCTATCGCTAATCTAAAACATCTCTGGAAATGCTCCACATGACACCAAAGTGCTATGGGTGAGTAAAACAACTTGTTTTATTACCGAAATAAGGCTCAGATTGTAAAAAAACGTTAATTCTCCTTTAATGACATAAATGTGTGTGTCCACCAGGGGGAGTGTACTTCGAGACATCAGCGCGGGAAAACCACCACAGCGTCCACAGCGCATTCCTGCATCTGTGTCAAGAGGTCAGAGGTCTTTTTTGTTTTGTTGTAAACTGTTATAAAGTAAAAATGTATTATTAAAATGACAGTGTGAAAGTCTGTAACAGTAAAGGTTCGTGTTGTTTCAGGTGATCCGCTCGTTTGGGTCTGGAAACGGAGAGAAGCGCCGCGGAGGGCTTCATTTAGCACGACCCAAGTCTCCGAACATGCAGGAACTGAAGAGGAGGTTCAGACAGGTGCTTTCATCGAAAGTCAAGTCTGCACCCACGCTATGAGCCAACACGCAACCAAAATGTGCCCAGAACATAGCCAAAACCCCATCCAAAATTCACCCCTCTCAACTGAAAAAAGGTTCAGACAAGTGCCCTTGTTTAAAGTCAAGTCTGCACCTACGCTATGATCTGAAACACAACAGAATCACCCAAAATGCGCCTAAAATATAGACAAAAACTCATCCTTCTGAACTAAAGAGGAAGATCAAGTCTGCATCCACGCTACCACCCAAAAACAACCAAAACATTACCGAATCACACTCAAAACTTACTCGGAATATAGCCAGAAACTGACCCGAAACTCTCTTATCTGAACTAAAGAGGAGGTTCAGACAAGTGTTTTCCACTAAAGTCAAGTCTGATCCCAAACTGGGGAAGTATAATAAGTTCCTGAAGATGAACCAATGATGGCTTCATGTTGGGTTCATTGGACGTTCATTGACCAGTTCATTGACGTGAAATCCCCCCAAGAATATTTTCTTCCTTGTTACTTCGTCAATATTGGCCTTGTGCCTTCCATTCATGTGACAGCACAAATGTGCACCATGTGATCAGTTTTGTCCGAAAACTGACCCAAATCACACTCACATCAGATGCCATGGGACCTGCCCGGACTCAGCCTTACAGAGAGTTTGTGTTTTCATCTGATTTTTTTTTTCTTTTTAAGTTTCTACATGTTTTTAAAGGGACACTGTATAAGATTTTTACCCGTTAATTACCGAAATTGAAGATACCCATTCAAAAATACAGTGTTTTCCAAGCACTTCACTTCCATCATGAAATCAAAGTATTCTGTTGGACTTAGATATACCTGCATAAAAGGGGGATCTTCCCCATGCAGAGGCAGCCATTTTGATTACGAGAGCCGCAGAAGGACATTTGGGCTCCGCCTTCGCCGTTTTCTTTATACAGTAGCTGTCGGCACTGGCTCGTGGTTTTCACACGAGATAGTACGCGTTTGGACAAACAACGACAAGCATGTTGCCGGATCACACTTACTCCGCACATACATCGCAGGAGCAAGCACCTTCATCTAAGAGGAAAAGAAGAAGGACATAGTACCTACCGCGGCTGGGGCTTTGTTGCAGCGCGGGCCCGCACCCCGGGTTCAGACCGACCTCCGCCCTCCGCGGTCCGGTTCCCGATTCCTCACAGCGCCGGGTGCACTTCACGCGTGCGAGTGGTTCGTGCGCGGCTGCCGGTGAACCCACCTCCAGGTACGCCGAGCTGTCCATGTTACGTCACGCCTGGGTGACCCTCGAAGTCTGCCGTAGCTAGAACCGGAATTGCAATACCACCATCCACCAAAGCGCCACCATCCTACACACTGTCCCTTTAAAGCTTATAAACTAAACTTGTTATGAATAGTTTGACCTCTGACGCTACAGATGCCTTTGTTTGAGTGCTCAAGGACACAACATCCGCCTGCACTGGTCGACGCTGGGCTCTAAAGTCTGAATAAACCTGCCTTATGGACTTTTAAATACTTCTAATAGTTCTACAAAGTGCATCTCAACCCCTCTTCAGGAACTTTTTCTGGTTAAAGAGAAGCCACATACATGCACTACCAATCAAAGGGTTGGGGTTTCTTCATTATTTCCATGATCATTTACACTGTAGATTCTCACCAAAGGAATACTGTATAGCAAACAAAAATGAACTCAAAACTACTTCAAACTTGTTTTAAATTAAATTGAAATAAATAAACAAATAAATAAATAAATATCCATCCATTTGTTTGAACCCTGCTTTGCACTTTTAGCATTTCTTGACCCTGACGCGCAGCTGTGAAGTGAAAACCATTTCAGGAGACTTCATCAAAAAGATCATTGAGAGAAGGCCACTGTCCACAAAGCAAAGCGTGGTTATTTTGAGGATTTGAATAAAAAATATAAAAAATATTTACTTGAGTGACCTAACGTGTTTTTGTTTTTCTTGACGACATGATTCTGTATGTTCACATCTTTCTAAAATGTAGAGCGCAATATAAAAAACATAAGGTATGTCCAAACTTTTGACGTGTGTCCTGGTAGTTTGAGCATCAGATTTGAGTTTGATTTTGATATTTTTGTACAAATGTTTTTAATGTTTACAATAAAAAAATCTGAATCTCTGAGTCTGAGGTTCCTTCTGGAAACACAAAAACAGGACGTGACCTTAAAGCGGAGAATGTGAGGTCAGGGGGGACGCTTTTGTGAGCACAAATGTGGAATTTGACCTTCGTTTTTATAGTGTTTTTTCTGTACTTTTCATGTTATAATGTTGTTACCTCATCAAAAATGTTTTTGTTTCATTCACACATGTTTGAGTAATCCTTTATCATTATCTATATCTCTAAAGCTCAAAATGCTCTGCTCCACCTTGTGATGTAATGAAGTGGTAGTTTTAAAGTGAACAGCTCCTTTCATCTTAAAGGAGAATTAATGTTTTTTACAATTTGAGCCTTATTTTGGTAATAAAACAAGTTGTTTTACTCACCCATAGCACTTTGGTGTCATATGGAGCACTTCCAGAGATGTTTTAGATTTGCGTTAGCCTAGCGCGACTTCTAGCCGTAGCTCGGGGCATATAATATATTCCCCGAGTATGTAATATGCCCCGTGCGAGCTCCAAATAACACAAACTTTAGCCGTTTTCAAATCATAGAAGCTCAATGTCTTAGTCTACACTTTTGTTTGAATAAAAAGTGGCCTCTAATCCGAGATTTATCCATAATTTACAGCTTTGCGTTTCATGTTTGGGTCCCGGGAGCTGAGAGCACAGTCCGCACATGCACACTGGCGTCCTCATCTACTTGAAACTATGGATAAATATCGGATTACAGGCCACTTTTGACCACACAAAATCGTAGACTAAAGACATCGAGCTTCTATGATTTGAAAAGTGCTAAAGTTTGTGTTATTTGGAGACCGCAAAGTAATGCCCCGAGCACTCACGTTATGGAGATCGCAAATCTAAAACATCCATATGACACCAAAGTGCTATGGGTGAGTAAAACAACTTGTTTTATTACCGAAATAAGGCTCAGATTGTAAAAAAAACGTTAATTCTCCTTGTAAGTTCAGCAGAGATTGGCAGTTCCAGGGCTGAAATGATCCAAAGTGAAGCTATATGGTGTTTAAAACCATAATGGAGCACTTCCTGTATTACCACATGACATCACAAGGTGGAACAAAGTGTTTTCTGTTTGAGAGAAGAACTCAGCATAAATCTGCAGGGTTTGTGTGTTAAACATGTGTGAATGAAACAAAACACAACTCCAGGTATGTTTGTGAGGAGGAGAATGTATTATTCTAAATTATGGATGATAAATTGCCTTTATTGTTGAATTAATGTTATTCCAATGAACTTAACTAAAGTAACTCCATGTGGCAGGGCTCCTCTCTGCTTTTCCAGTTAGGGAATACTCACATTTCAAACTCACTTCTGGTATTAAAGGTGCATTGTGTAACTTTTCTGGTTAAGGTCCCATCAAATGCTTTTCTCCACGGAGACGTTATTGCTTTGTCTGGAATGTTTCACAGTATGGCATTAAACCCTTCTATCTTCATGGAGACCAAGTCAGATCAAGTTACAGGTCAGATCTGTGGAGAGGCGACCAACGCTCAATTTTTCTAGGTAATTTTGAGCTATAAAACCACTGAATTGAATAAATGTAAAGCAGAGCTGTTTAATGTCATACTGTGGAACATTCCAGGAAGAGCAATGCCACTTTAATCACTGTAAAGTACTTTGTGTTACATTTTTTGTATGAAAAGTGCTTTATAAATAAAGTTTTGATTGATTGATTGATATCCATGGAAACAAGCAGGTAAGAGACCCCCGACCAAAAAGTTACTTGATACTGATTTCAATACGAAGATAATAAAAAGCATGTGTACATTCAAAATCAAACTAATATCAGACTTTTGGAGTTAAAAGTTTGTTAAAATTAAATGTACGTAAAAGGTTAAGTCCTCGATTCTCCTCATTTCTCTCCTCTTTTTCTCTTCATCCTCTCTCTCTCCATCTCCCTTTTATTTCCCTTCCCCGGTTCAATTCAGAACATCTGCACAAAGCTGGACACTTTATATCACCAGACACTTTAATGAAGTCATGTTTGCACTACTGTTCTGATGAGGCTCATCTGAACCTTTTTGTTATTTGGATTGTTTAGTATTTTTTATTATATTATAGCTATTGTGACTCACTAGCCTTGAGCCTCTCGAAGTTTCTTTCCGATGCGGCACGTAACAAAAAATAAAGAGTCTTGAATCAAGAGTTTGTCTTTTCTATCTTTACTAAAGTAAAAGTCATACAGAGTGGAAAAAAGGAACAAAAAGGAAACAAAAGAAGGAATTTCTAAACTTCCCTACGTGACATCCTACGTGACGTCCCTAGATGCTACGTGATGTCCTTCTTGACGTCCGTACGTGTCGTATAGTGGTGAGTATCCCTGCCTGTCACGCGGGAGACTGGGGTTCAACCTCCCGACGGGGAGCCACCCTACATGTCGACGTGTCTGTCAAAAGGCGTCCTAATACCTCGCCAATCCTTGGCTCGAGGCACCCTCTGGCCACACCGCCGTCTACTAGAGGCCTATAACTCAGTCGAGACTAGATCAAGGTTCAACGATTAAAGATTAAAGTAGAAGATCAAAAAGTTCAAAGTACATCAAAGCAGAGCATAGCAACGTAGATATAACAGAAAAATAGAAATAACATAAAACATAGAATAACATAGAAAATGTCTCTAACAGCTATATTTTAGTTATTATTATTTAGTGTCTATACTCTAGTTATTACTATTATTATTTAGTGTTTTATGTTCGCACCTTATCACCGAGACAAGTTCCTAGTTTTGTGAATTCTGTTCACTTGACAATGGCAATAAAAATCTTTCTGATTCTGATTCACGGTGCTGCTCTCTTCCCTGTCCCTTTCTCTCCATTCTTTCTCTTTCTCACCTGAGGCAAATTCCTGGTTTTACTCGTCTCTTTCTCCTCGACTCCTCGACCTCCTGCTCTCACCTGTGACCTGTGCACTCCCTCAGAGGTGTGTTATTATGTTGTAAATATTTGCTTTAAGTCATGACGCATGAAGTTTACCATCCCCTGCAATGGCCTTGTTCATTTTTTTACGGCTGGGCTGCCAAAAATGTGATACTCAGACACTGATACTAAAACTAGCATCAAAACGATACAAGGAGGTCAAGGAAAATGTGGACTTTTCCTGAATACTGTAGTTTTAGAATCGTGTTTGTGATCTTTATCAGAGGAACTTTAAAGCAGAAATGTGCTTGTGTCCGCTAGTTACAATCTATAACATCTGTGGGTCATTATGTTATAGTTTGGACATGCAATATTGATCTAAAACTACTTGCATTATGTATCTTTTCGGTTGGGGGTCTGTCACCTGCTTGTTTCTATGAATACGTCATTGCTTTGCTTCGGAATGTTCCACAGTGTGACATTAACCCATAAGTACCCAGATCCATTTTTCCTTAAAGGTCCCATGGCATGAAATTTTCACTTTCTGAGGTTTCTGAACGTTAATGTGAGCTCCCCTACCCTGTTTAGGGCCCCCCATGGCTAAAAGTTGCGAAATGTCTAAACTGAGCATTTGCGATCCTTTTCTGCGTTTGAAAAAAACACAGCTCAAACGGGCGATTTTGAACAAGGCACCTTATTGACATCAGCTCGAAAAATGCAGTTCCACCCCCGTCTGTGTCTCTACTCAGCGTCTCTGTAAATCACACCCAGAGAGTTTGGACCGCGCAGGACGCAATGCGAAATGCGTTTTTTTTAGGGCTGTCAAACGATTAATTTTCTTGATCGCAACTAATCTCAGAAATTTCATAGTTAATCGCGATTAATCGTGATTTATTTTGCATGTTTAAAATTGATATCTTGCAGTAAGACCGTTCGAATCTAAAGTTAAACTCACAATGCAAAGTATTTCTCACCATTTTTTTATTTAAAAAAAGTGCAGAGAAAGGAAAAAGTAACAATGAACCAGTAATAGTGCTTACTTTGAAAAATTGTAAATAAATGATTGAAGCCCGCTCGAGCTGCCTACGGATGCGTAGAAGGAACAAAATACTAGCAAACTCAAAATAGCGCGTTTAACCGACAATGAGTTTAATTAATACAACCAAATGAGCTGCATATGAATGGTAGAATTGCGGAAAATGCTGGCAAACTCTGATCGCGATTTAAAAAATTGTTCGCGATTAAAAATTGCGATTAACGCGTTAATATTCCCAGCCCTAGTTTTTTTATTTGCCTGGAGGCACGTGCGAGTGTTTCTAGGCTCGGAAGTCCTTTACCCGACCCTCTGGACCTCTGAAACAGCAGTGGTTTAATTTTATTTTCTGTGGAAATGTGTTTTTTTCATTGAAATGCCTCTCATTTCTGCCTTCAGTGCTTAAAACGCGGAAGTGGGGAGACGGGCTCCCCCCACCCGCTCCTCTGCCCCAATCTCTGTCCTTCTCATTTGCATTCAAGCAACAAGGCCCAGAATGAGCCGTTCAGACAGACAGATTATGACTCTGACTGTGTAAATGTGTCTTTCTCATGCACTGAATGTTGATTTTGAAGAAGGATTCATTTACAGTATTAGGGAACCATTAAGGAGCCATATAAAAGCATTAAGAAGTACCATGTCATGGGACCTTTAAAGGACACTATGTGGGATATACCACAGTCCATTATTATCCATGACCATGTTGTTGTGACAAATTGGTCACATCAGGCTTTTTATTCTTATTTTAATGCTAAAAGCCCAATGTGACCTGTTATAGCGATATTTCCTTAACTGGTTTGATATGACTTTCTTCAACAAATATGGTTAGACCAGGTTGAATTTATTTATTTATTTAATTTATTTATTTGATAGGGACAATGCACATTAATGAACATAAGTATAAAACAAATGTAAATATGCCGAATTTTAGCTCCAAAGCTAGTTTTCATCTGCAGTCCCTCGGCAGGCAAATACATAAAAATACAACATACAAAACAAGCAGGTTATGGTTTTCAGTCATAGTTTGTGTTACCCGGCGTTCTCAGATTTCTCCACTCTTTTCACCCACTCAAAACACGTATGGATGAAAGGCCAAAACGAAAATAAACTTCTCCGTTTCCACCAAAAAACGTTGTCGCGTGGACAGGGCCTCAAAATGGTGTCCGTAATAAAACTGGACGGCTGTCACACAAAGCTGGGGCCTTCCATTGATCAGAATCTCAGGTTTAATTTTTGGCCCCTGAATCTGCTCTGTCCGGGGGCCCCCAAACAAAATCGCTGCTCTTTTTCCTCTATCGTCTCTGTATTTTTTCTTCAGATTGAGTCACGGTTCTCATGACCTCTCTCTCACTCTTTCTACCCCATCCTCTATTATCCTTCACTTTATTTCTTTACTCTCCCTCTCTCTCCTCATTTCTCTCCTCTCTTTCTCTTCATCCTCTCATCTCTCTCTTTCTTCCGCCTACTCTCTTCTTCTCTTTTGCACTGCTTCCTTCTCCCTTTCTCTCTCTCTCCCTCTTTCTTCCCCCCTCCTCCCTTTTTCTCCTCTTTCACCCTCTATCCTCCTCCTCGCTCTCTTTCACTCCCTCTGCCCATCCTCTCTTTCTCCCTTTGTCTCTGCCACCCTTTATATCCCTCTTTCTTTGCTCCCCCCTTCTATTCATCCTCTGTCTTTCTCTCTCCTCTCTCAAAAACAAAACTAAAATCAAATAAAAACATAAAATAAAAATCACAAAGCTAAAGAGAAAAATTGCTGACAACAGGAGCGAGGGAGGAGACGAAGGAAACGTTCATTAAGGTCAAGAGACAGGAAGTAGGGAGTTAAGAGGGAGAGAGAGAGAGGGAAAGAGAGAGAGGTGGAGGAACTCAAGAAGAGAGAAAGGAGAGAGTGGGGCAGAAAAAGAGGAGAGCAAAGAAAGAGATTAGAATAAGCAGGTGAGAAGAGAAAAAGAGAGGGGGAGAAGACATGCGGAGCTGAAAGAGAGAGGTGAGTGGAGAGAAAGAGAGATGGGGGAGGAGGAGAGGGAACAGAGGCAGAGGTTCCTGGACACAGGAAGTGGACAGTGAATTACCCGTCTCGTGGGACACTTCCTCCAAAAATAGAGACTCTAACTTTAACTTTAAGTGTTTACACACAAGAAAAACAGGATGAGGTCTGATCAGCAGAGGGCGCACTGAGGAGGGGGCAGTTTAAATCAGGCTCAGACAGTAGCTGACGGTCAGAAATGGTGAATATGGCTCCGCAGTATGTCATTAATTTCATCTATCTCCACAGAAACAAGCACCAGATCAAGTACTTTTGTAACAATAAAAACACCTGTATTTGAAAATATGCAAGATAGTTACACCTAATGCCATACTGCGGTACATTCCAGACAAATCACACAAATATCTGAGATAAATACAACTGCAAGTAAGAGTAACTTAAAGAGAAACGGTCAGGAGTGGTTTATAATTTGAAGTGATTGTAATAAGAAGGGCAGAATGTTCAATAAGTCACAAAATCTGGACGGACACAAAAATGAGACAAACTAAATCATAACTGAAGGAGCGCTGCAGGAAACACAAATGGTCAAATCATTTCATATTTTTTCCACATGAAGCTTTTGTCACTTGTAAACTTACTCACAGTGGGAAGAGGAACCACAAGTTTTACTCAAGTAAGTGTACTATTACTTCAATAAAAAAATGACTAAAGTAGAAGTAAAAGTAATAAACTGTATACAGAAGTGTGATGTTACCATAGGGGAGATTTAGGAGCAGACTACTACTCCTCCTCCCGCCCACACCTCGCTGTTTCCCGGGGCCGTGGGATCAGTGGGGACTGACTTTGTAACGCGTTACACCCAGCGTTGGTGAGAGTGACAATATATGTATGTGAGAGTGAGAATGTATGTATGTGAGAGCGAGAATGTGTGTATGTGAGAGTAAGAATGTATGTGAGAGCGAGAATGTATGTATGTGAGAGTGAGAATGTGTGTATGTGAGAGCGAGAATGTATGTATGAGAGAGTGAGAATGTGTGTATGTGAGAGTAAGAATTATGTATGTGAGAGTGAGAATGTATGTATGTGAAAGTGAGAATGTATGTGAGAGTGAGAATAATGTATGTGAGAGTGAGAATGTATGTATGTGAGAGTGAGAATAATGTATGTGAGAGCGAGAATGTGTGTATGTGAGAGTAAGAATGTATGTGAGAGCGAGAATGTATGTATGTGAGAGTGAGAATGTATGTGAGAGCGAGAATGTGTGTATGTGAGAGTGAGAATGTATGTATGTGAGAGTGAGAATGTGTGTATGTGAGACTAAGAATGTATGTATGTGAGAGTGAGAATGTATGTATGTGAGAGTGAGAATGTATGTGAGAGTGAGAATAATGTATGTGAGAGTGAGAATGTGTGTATGTGAGAGCGAGAATGTATGTATGTGAGAGTAAGAATTATGTATGTGAGAGTGAGAATGTGTGTATGTGAGAGTAAGAATTATGTATGTGAGAGTGAGAATGTATGTGAGAGTGAGAATGTGTGTATGTGAGAGTGAGAATGTGTGTATGTGAGAGTAAGAATGTATGTGAGAGCGAGAATGTATGTATGTGAGAGTGAGAATGTACTGTATGTATGTGAGAGTGAGAATGTGTGTATGTGAGAGCGAGAATGTATGTATGTGAGAGTAAGAATTATGTATGTGAGAGTGAGAATGTGTGTATGTGAGAGCGAGAATGTATGTATGTGAGAGTGAGAATGTATGTATGTGAGAGTGAGAATAATGTATGTGAGAGTGAGAATGTATGTATGTGAGAGTGAGAATAATGTATGTGAGAGTGAGAATGTATGTATGTATGTATGTATGTATGTGAGAGTGAGAATAGATGTATGTGAGAGTGAGAATAATGTATGTGAGAGTGAGAATGTATGTATGTGAGTGAGAATGTATGTATGTATGTATGTATGTGAGAGTGAGAATGTATGTATGTATGTGAGAGTGAGAATGTATGTATGTATGTACTGTATGTATGTATGTGAGAGTGAGAATAGATGTATGTGAGAGTGAGAATAATGTATGTGAGAGTGAGAATGTATGTATGTGAGAGTGAGAATGTATGTATGTGAGAGTGAGAATGTATGTATGTGAGAGTGAGAATAATGTATGTGAGAGTGAGAATGTATGTATGTGAGAGTGAGAATGTATGTATGTGAGAGTGAGAATAATGTATGTGAGAGTGAGAATGTATGTATGTGAGAGTGAGAATGTATGTATGTGAGAGTGAGAATAGATGTATGTGAGAGGACCAGAATGAATAATGTCTTAAAGGGACCCTCATAGCTGTGGTGGTGTAGACTGTGGTTGGTGAGGCTGTTGCTCCACCCAAACCTTTACACTGCTGCCCTCTGCCTGTTGCATCCCGCCATTGCACCATACTGGAGACAGTGCATATGGCCATTAATCAGAACACACTGAACGATAGCAATAAAAACACAAATTGTATGGTAAAATTACAGCTTTTTAGGTAATGTAATGTGTGTCAGATGCCCTCCCTGTGTCTCTGTGTGGTCTTATTCTGTGTAAAAGCTACAAACCCTGTAGTCTATTAACATGTTCTGAAATGTCCCTATGTGTCAGATGCCCTCCCTGTCTGCACACTTGATACTCTTACACTATTATGTCTGATTTAAGCCGGCTTAAAGTCCTGTGTGTGATTGACTGTGGTTTAATGGGAGCTGACAGTAGAGCTCAGCGGAATAATTATAAGCACACAGTCTCCTGCTACAGTTAGTTTTAGTTTGTTAAACTTCATTCTAACAACTGTACATGATTTGTTCCAACAGATGTGAGCTGGAGGGACTACTCTGTCTGATCCTAGGGAGGTAAGAGGACACAGGATTATTATTATTTCATTGTGATTTGTTCAGTGTGGAACGCAAGAAAGTAAACGTAGTTAAGTACTGTATGTATACATTTTAGGTATCTGTACTTTATTTAAGTGGATACTTTTTATTTCACTACATCTGAGAGATATTTGTACTTGCTACTCCACTAGATTTTGGAACAGGACTGAAAAGTTGAAGAGTTGAAAATGTTTAAGACCTGCTGAAAAGGCTGTGTATACAAAATATAACAGATTCAATTGTTTCTATTCAACAAAATTCAGCATGAATCTTTATCAAAATCACCACATTTGAAGCCTCAAAATCTGTGTGAAATACGTTTACTTTTGACTCTTGTAGTACATTTTTAAACAGATACTTTAATACTTTTACTTAAGCAGATTTTTTTTCCAAAACAAACTGGTCAAATCCAGTACAATTGTCCTTAAATTCTGTCCTTTGAACTGCACAAGCTGCTTTTCTTGGTCAAAATCCTCAAATATTTAAGATAAAAATGTGTCCTGGGTCGACATGGTGGAGGGACTATCTCTCAGCTGGCCAGGGAATGACTTGGGGTCCACCAGGAGGAGCTGGAGGAAGTGTCTGGGATGAGGGAAGTCTGCTTAGATTATTGCCTCCGTGACCTGGGCCCAGATAAGCAGAAGAAAATGGATGGATGTTTAAAGTTTAAAGTTTAAAGAGCAGCCGCAAACACAACCATGGCAAACTTTTAACAACATTAATTTTAGCTGAATTATTTTGACTTATTGAATGTTGTGATGTCATGTGAAACCCACCAATAGGATCCCATGACATTTGGGCCATGTTGTTCTAAGTGTGTGTGTGTGGGACATGGAGATGCGCCCCCTACTGGTCCTGCCTCTGCTCGCCTCTGTGCTGTGTCTGGCCCATCCAGCAGAAGGCGCAGGGTTCCGGGTGGGAGTGGTGGGACCGTGGAGCTGTGACCCTCTGTTCGCCAAAGCTCTGCCCCACGTGGCCGCTCAGCTCGCCACCAACCGCATCAACAGAGACTCCGCCCTCTTCCACGCACACACCTTTGAGTTCACCATCCTGCAGGTGAACAAAGACCTGCTTTAGTCCTGGTTTCATTCTGGTTTAGACCTGTTTAGCCCTAGTCAGTCCTGGTTTACTCCTGGTTTAGTCCTGTTTTGGCCCTGGTTTAGTCCTAATTTAATCCTGGTTTAGTCCTGGTTTAGTCCTGGTTTAGTATTGGTTCAGTTCTGGTTAAGTCCTGGTTTAGTCCTGGTTTGGCCCTGGTTTAGTCCTGCTTTAGTCCTACTTTAATCCTGGTTTAGTCCTGGTTCAGTCCTGGTTTAGTATTGGTTCAGTTCTGGTTAAGTCCTGGTTTACTCCTGGTTAAGTCCTGGTTTAGTCCTGGTTTGGCCCTGGCTTAGTCCTGCTTTAGTCCTAATTTAATCCTGGTTTAGTCCTGGTTCAGTCCTGGTTTAGTATTGGTTCAGTTCTGGTTAAGTCCTGGTTTACTCCTGGTTAAGTCCTGGTTTAGTCCTGGTTTAGTCCTGGTTTGGCCCTGGCTTAGTCCTGTTTTGGCCCTGGTTCAGTCCTAATTTAATCTTGGTTTACTCCTGGTTCAGTCCTGGTTTAGTATTGGTTCAGTTCTGGTTAAGTCCTGGTTTAGTCCTGGTTTGGCCCTGGTTTAGTCTTGTTCAGTCCTGGTTTAGTATTGGTTAAGTTCTAGTTAAGTCTTGGTTTACTCCTGGTTCAGTCCTGGTTTAGTATTGGTTAAGTTCTAGTTAAGTCCTGGTTTACCCCTGGTTAAGTCCTGGTTTAGTCCTGGTTTAGTCCTGCTTTAGCCCTGGTTTAGTCCTAATTTATTCCTGGTTTAGTCTTGTTCAGTCCTGGTTTAGTATTGGTTCAGTTCTAGTTAAGTCCTGGTTTACTCCTGGTTAAGTCCTGGTTTAGTCCTGGTTTAGTCCTGCTTTAGCCCTGGTTTAGTCCTAATTTATTCCTGGTTTAGTCCTGGTTTAGTATTGGTTCAGTTCTGATTAGTATCGGTTCAGTTCTGGTTAAGTCCTGGTTTAGTCCTGGTTTGGTCCTGGTTTAGTCTTGGTTCAGTCCTGGTTTAGTATTGGTTCAGTTCTGGTTAAGTCCTGGTTTACTCCTGGTTAAGTCCTGGTTTAGTCCTGGTTTGGCCCTGGTTTAGTCCTGGTTTATTCTTGGTTCAGTCCTGGATTTGTCTTGGTTTAGTCTTAGTTCAGGCCTGGTTCAACCCTGTTTTAGTCCTGGTTCAGTCCTGGTTTAGCCCTGGTCTGTGGTGGTTTTCAGGAGCCGTGTGAGTCTTCTCGGAGTCTCGAGGCGTTCCTGGGGTTCCACACTAAAGCTTCAGCGTTCACTGGACCAGCCAACCCCGGAGTCTGTGACAGCACCTCCATGATCAGCAAAGGGTGGAACAAGGTCAGGACATGAAGAGGTTCACAAGCAAATCTGCAGTGACATCACGCTGGGGGTGTTCTGCCTGGATCTCTACAGTATTGGCGGAATGTTCAGCAGTTACCATGGTGACACAATGCACACATTAGAAAATACTGACAAAAAAAGTTTTAAGTCTGAACACTAGGGATGGTACAAGATCTGGCAAGACAAATTTGCCACAAGATCATGCACACGAGAGATTTTTTTCCCAAGTATTTATGTTGGAATTTGACAAAAAAGAGTTATGTATTGGTGAGTTCCATCTCTTAAAACTATGAAATCAAATAAATAAAAAAATATCAGGCCAAAATTAAACTGTGAAATCTACACATTAGGAATTATGTTAAAATCCCAGGCTCGTCTTGTTCTCGTGGACCAAATCTCGTATCTCGTATCTTGTCTTGTGGAACTTCTTTCTTGTCCAATTCTTACTGAAAACAAGTAAACAACAACAAGTAAAAAATACAAAATTGATTGAAATAACGCCTGCTAGCTTATGACTGTAAGGTCGTTTCCATAATCTGGCTCCAGAACGCTCATACAAAGACCAAACAGCAGCAGGACGACAAGAGGCACCTTAAACTATAAGTGTAAACTCCACCAGTGCAGGACGTCATTTCAGGGCTCTCAAGTCTCACACATTGAGAGTGTGACACACGCAATTCACACACCACACATGGCATTTCTCACGCTGATTTTTTTTTTTTTTTTTTGTGCCCAGAAAATCGGTCTGTGTGGCTCAGTTTATGCAGGCACCGCACGTTTTCAGCGAAAAAAACTCTCCCCCTCCTCCCCATCCCGCTCCCCGGAAATTACGCAGTCTCACGCACGACCCCGCTCAAAACTTGAGAGCCCTGGTCATTTGGACAGTCGGCCTGTAAACTGTGGAACTCCCTGCCCACAGAAATTAAGTCCATCTGCGAAACTGTTCACCTTTAAACTTAAATCTTAGCTCAAGATAAACCAAAGCTGTACCCGTGTGTAAATAGTGTTAGAATGAGTGAATGATTCAGCCGAGTGAGTGAATGAGTGTCTTTGCACTGCTGTATTTATATAGGTGAAATTGTATTTTTTTATATATGTATGTATATATGAGGGGTGGCAAGAAAGTGTGCGCTAACTTTGCAAAGCGTGCCCTCCTTTTATTAAGTCGAGCGTTCATGTAAGTAAAGCGTGCTCTCAGTTTACTAAATCGCTTGTTTAAATATAACGTGCGCTCGTTTACATAAATTGTGCACCCTGGTTTACTAAATCGTGCACTCGCTGTATGAAGTCGTGCCCTCGTCGATCTAAAACGTGCTCTTGTTTAAATATGTACACGAGATGTATAAAATGTGTTCTCATTTTGAAATCGTGGCCACGCTTTAGTAAATTGTGCTCATGAGGTTTATAACGTGGACACGTGGACACGACTCAATTTTAGCGAGCACACAGTTTTAGTAAGATGACTCCATGATTTAGGTAAACGAGCGCGCACTCTATTTACACGGACACGCGACTTAATAAAATGAGGACGCGATTTCACAAAACGAGGACATGCTTTGCAAAGTGAGTGCACACTTTATTGACACCCTCCAAAAAAGATTTTCTGTGAGCCCTTATGGGCTCCGTAGAATCCGGCTGTAAAAAAAACAAAAAACATTTTGTACGAGACTGAGAAGTCCCGGCTGGAGGAGGTGGGCCCAAGCACGGCCACAACTTTAGTAAAGTGGGTGACATCGGCGCGCGCAGGGCTTGTATGGTAAAGTCACCACACAAGCCCTGCGCGTGCCGATGTCACCCAACAAGGAAAACACGGAACAAAGTTCGCTCCAAAACATACGGCGAATCCGCGTCCACTCTGAACAAGGACCGCGGACAGGGACAGAAGCCCCGCAGCCTCACCCACTCCCCCTCACCACCACCACATCCACAAACCCACGGAGCAGCACCGCAGCAGGACCCACATCGGTCCCGCCACACAATAGACACCCCACGCCGCTGGACCCGTGTGACGACGCCATTGGCCACAGCCCGGCTGCACAGGTGCAAACGCGGGCCACAGAACCCCGGGCAACCGTGCCCGAGCACGGCACAGCCCAAAAGTCCCAGCGCGAGTGCGTCCCTAGTACAGCAGGCGTGGGGACAAACACAGTGGTGCTAACTGGAGATTACTGGACGTCCCTCAGTCATGAGAACTGCCTCAGGGTCACAGCACATTATTTCACCCACAGTGGGAACTTCAGTCTCTTTGACTCTTATGAAGACAGAAGAGAAGCACTTCACTCACCCTGTTGCAGAACACTTCATGAAAGTAGAACATGAGAGTAGACCATCGAACACAAAGTCATCTCACTGACAACTGTTACGGTTTGCTATAAAAACACATTTGCACAAAGCGGTGCCTGTCCACTTTTCTATGTTGATAAGAGTATTAAAATTATGATTCAAGGGACAAAAATGTGTGATTAATTTGCAATTAATTGCAAGATAATTATGAAAAATAAGTATTTTCATCAATTGACAGTGCTAGTTTTAACACAGTCTGACCAGAAAGAGTTGATTTAGCAGGAACTACAACAGATGAGTTGAATTGTGTGTTTAAACAAGTCTCTCATTGATGGGTGCTGGTAAACCCAACATATACTGTAAACAAGGAAAGGAAGACAAGACAGATTAGGTTTTTCACTTGCAAGCGGAGAACAATCAGAGAGAAAAGCCCAGATAACAAATGCTCTGGCACAATCTGCTCTGAGCGCCCTGGTTCTCTGTGCTCTCCGCTGCGTATTTATTAAGTTTTCACAACCCTAGTTACAACCCACTGCCCTGCCCTAAAAGGGGTGGGGGAAACACGTGGCAGGACAGCCGATAAAACATAATCATTAAAACAAAAACACTTGTAAGATAATTCCAGATATGACATCTATCAATGTCAATGTGACAATGTCACTGTGACTTAGATAGTGAATGCAGGAGCCGAGCTGTCTGCTCATTTCTGCCCTCAGATATCTGACATTTCTGCAACTCAAAAACATATGATTACAAGTCACGTACACATTTAAAACTTCATTTCTAAAGAATAAAGAATCACAAAAGTTGATAATATATATAATTATTCCATCACTCATACATAAAATTACAGTCACAGTTTTTCAGTTGGTCCTTCTAAACTTTTGTTGAAAATCAAACTCCTAAACAAGACCATGAATGCTCTTTAAATCAATTTAGTATTTTTTAGACTTTAATAAAAAAAAATTTAGCAGCCATGGTAACTGTTGAACATTCCGCCAATAGAGCTACATGTAGAACACCCTGTGATGTCGCTGCAGAGTATCAGTAGTGTCCATTCTGTCTTGTATTAAAGTGTGAGGTTTCTCTCAGGCCCTGTTCCCGTGGAGCTGTGTGGGGGATGACCTGGATGACCTCCGGAGCCACCCCACCCTCGCCCGCTCCATGCCCCGCCCCACGTGGGTGCTTCTACGGGTGTTGTCCTACTTCAGATGGGCCCATGTCGCCGTCCTGTCCTCCTCTGAAGACATGTGGATCGAGACCGCCACAAAGGTTCAACAATTTCTACACTTTTATATTTTATCTGTCTCTTTGCATACTTAGTGTTACTTGAAGTACAGTCTCCCCTGAATATTCTCATAATATGCAGAAAAAAATATGTTCTATGTGTGTTTCTACTGGCGGAATGCTACTTACCGTGGTGGCACATTAGCAAACATAGACAAAAAGTTTTAAGATTGTCTGAAAATGCAAAATAAATTGTCACAAAAACACAAAAAAATAAATAAAAATGTGAATAACTGAAAAACGGTTGGCTAATGCTAGTAACTGTAATTTCATGTTTGAGGGACTGTTTAACAGCACAAATGAACTCTCCAGCTGTAATTTCATCTAAGTCAGTTTTTTCTCAGATTAAAGTCCAATTTGAATGACAGTGTTTCAGAGAGAGCCGTGTCTACAGTTAGCATCACACCCTCAGGAAATGTGGATGACATCAGCTGTAAAATATCAATAACAACACAGGGCTGGACTAGGACAAAAACCTCCCTGGCATTTTTGTCTCAGACCAGCCTCTCATAATTAGTGGAGCATAATGGAGTAATTTATGTACAGTAATCCCTCGTTTATCGCGGGGGTTAGGTTCCAGAAATAACCCGCAATAAGAGAAATCCGCGAAGTAGGACAACTTTATATTTTACAATTATTCTACATGTTTTAAGGCTGTAAATGCCTCACCACACACATTATACACTTTTCTCAGACTGGAATGAACCTTTTCTCACATTTGTCTCTAGTTTAAACACTCAAACTTTCGTAGATTTTCAACAAAATATATTAATAGTGAAGTGTGGGGGGAGACACGGCTCCGGAAGCCCCGCCGGACGCGCGAGGAGCACCGCCACGTCCTGGGACGCGACGCGCACCAACCCCTTGGAGAAGTGCACGACACGTGCGCCCCTCATCGTGGTCAAATCTGTGACAGAGCAGCACGACCGGCGCCTGCGAGCACGAGATCGAACCACAGCGCCCGGACCGCGAGCCACAAACCAGCCACACGAAACTAACAAAGAGCGGCACGTGGTGGTTTAATCCTGGTTTAGACCTGGTTTAGACCTGGTTTAGACCTGGTCTAGACCTGGTTTAGACCTGGTCTAGACCTGGTTTAGTTCTTGTCTAGACCTGGTTTAGTCCACGTTTAGTCCTGGTCTAGTCTCTTAGCCAATCAGGACGCAGAACACAATGTTACACTATAAAAAAATAGAAAAAAAAAAAAAAAATCCGTGAAACAGCGAGGTCGCGAACAGTGAACTGCGATAGAGCGAGGGACCACTGTATTTGTTGCCCAAAGCAAAGTATTTTACTATTGTTACGTCTTGGCTGAGGGGAAACCAGACATTAGCCTGTCAATCATGCCCAATAGTGGACACGTTTTTGTAAAGTACTGCTGTACTCTGTTGCAGGTGGCAGACTCCCTGAGGGGCCATGGGCTGCCCGTCAGATTGGTCAGTTTTCTGGAGGACACTCCTCACAGCATCAGGAGAACTTTGGGAAAAATCAGGAAGATGAGAGAGATCCGAGGTGAGTCCAAAAATGTCAGGGTTCAATCACAGAGCTACTGTAACCTGTTGTGAGTTTGGACTAGTGACTACTCCACAGCACTGCAGCCCAGAAAGAGTTAACAAACACTGGAAACACAAACTGCTGAGTTCAGTCCTGACAGAGGACACTGAGAGAAATGAGAAATGAGAGAATTTTAAAAATCTGTCATAACTTTTTCTTGTCCTTGGTAGTGGTGCTTCTGTGCATGCATTCAGCTCTGCTCGGTGGCGACCTACAGCGGCGTGTTCTGGAAATGACCTATGACCTCCAGATGACTGACGGGTCCCTGGTCTTCATCCCTTATGACACTTTATTGTACAGCCTGCCGCACCAGAACGTCACCTACCCAGTGCTGAAGAAAAACGCCAAACTTCTGAGAGCCTACGACGCCGTGCTCACCATCACCATAGACTCGCCTCGTCAGTCCTTTTACCAAGCCTACAGCGCCGCCATGGAGACGGGAGAGGTGGCCAAGACTGTCGCCCCGCACCAGGTGAGAGAAGAGACAAACCAGAGCAAAGAGGGTTGGTCTTAGGCAGGGGTCGGCAACCTTTACCACTCAAAGAGCCTTTGGACCCGTTTCACACAGTAAAGAAAACACTGGGAGCCACAAAACCCTTTTGAAATTTAAAATGAAATAACACTATATATAGCTTTTTTTTTTTGCCTTTGTGCCATAGAATTACATTTGGAAAATGAACAAACTAAAATAAAATACCAGTTAAATGCAGTGGTCCCTCGCTATATCGCGGTTCACCTTTCGCGGCCTCGCTGTTTTGCAGATTTTTTATTCAAATTTTTTTTATAGTGTATCAACGTGCATTGTGTTCTGCGTCCTGATTGGCTAAGGGACTGTAGACCTTTTGCCAATCCGTGTCTCCTGTACAGTACAGAATGTGTTCAGCCAAATTTATATAAATGTTGGATCGCAGTGTGACTCTGAAGTGCTGTATGTTTGCAAGTTTTCTCCCCGACAAAACCCGCGACTGTGGAGCGGCGCCAGGATGAAGAGGCTCAGAGGAACTGTAAAATACACGCAGTATGTTTAGGGCCTGAAAACAGGTTTGAAGCTTTGGTTTCATTCTATAATACTGTGCTTTTTTTGTTGAGAATCTACAAAAGTTTGAGAGAAATGTGAGAATATGTCAATTCCAGTGTGAGAAAAGTGTAGAATGTGTGTGGTGAGGCGTTTACAGCCTTAAAACATGGAGAATAATTGTAAAATATAAAGCTGACGACTTTGCGGATTTCGCCCATTGCGGGTTCTTTTTAGAAGGTAACCACCACGATAAAAGAGGGACTGCTGTACTGAGCCGCATCAGAGGGATCAAAGGTTGCCGACCCCTGGTCTTAGGGCACATTCACACTGCTTTTATACTGCACCTGCATAAACACACCTGGTAGGGCTGGGTGATATGGTCAGCGGTGGAATCTATCGTAGTAAAATGAGTTGTTGTACAGTTGTAGGGAATATTGTATGAACAAAGCAGTCACATGATCAGGGTTATTCTTTATTTACACAAATGTACTGAACATCAGAAGAGGAGCTTACATTTGAACCATTTCAAGTCCAGACCTCATGTGGATCTGAACTGGTCTGAGTCCAGGTCCACTCGTGTTATCTCTTTAGCACCCTCTCTGGCACTGACCTGAAACAACAAGCACATCCGCGAGTCAGAAAACAAGGACCATAGACTGAAGAGGTGGACTGAGAGAGTGTGATGTGACCCAGAGCTTTCGCCTCCAGCCAAATGAAGCCAAACGAAGCTAGGGGAGATGCAGCTAATTTGAAGTTAAGTTCCATCATTGGAAAACCGAGTGTACAACCAAAGAGTGCACAATCAGGAGCAAGGCTGTTGAAGACAACGCCCCTTTCCGCTTTGCAACGCTGTCAATCAAACCTGTCGCTAATGCTAGCGAGAGCAACATCGGGGAAAGGGGGGAAAGGAGGCACCCAATTTGTCTCTTATTATTATGTTAATATCTTGATTTAGGGACACAAGGTCAAAATAAAAAACCTCCGTTAGCGTGAGTGCTCGGGGCATGACTTTGCGGTCTCCAAATAACACAAACTTTAGCACTTTTCAAATCACAGAAGATCGCTGTGTCAGCGTATACTTTTAGTAGATTCCAAAACGGCCTGAAACCCGATATCGCAACAGAAAAGTAAAGTTCAGAGCGGTGTTAGCTTCTTTCGGACTAGCGGTGTTTACAAAACAGCTGAGTTCACGCATGCGCACTGTCCTCTCTGATGACGTCATCAAATGAAACTATAGCTGCATATCGGGTTTCAGGCCGTTTTGGAATCCACTAAAAGTCTACCCTGACACAGCGATCTTCTGTGATTTGAAAAGTGTTTGTGTTATTTGGAGAGCGCAAAGTAATGCCCCGAGCACTCACGCTAACGGATACGGGATCATTAGTAGAATAGAACGGCTACAACATAAGTTCTAAGAAACTGCTCCAAGTGACACCAAACTGCTATGGGTGAGTAAAACTACTTGTTTTATTGCCGAAAGAAGGCTCAGATTGTAAAAAAAAACGTTAATTTTCCTTTAAGAGAGTGATTAATGAGAGTGATTAACAGCACAAATCATCTCACCTGTTACGGTTAGATTGTGTAAAAACAAAGCTCAGATTAAAGTCTAACTTGAGCTTGAGACAGAGCAGTGCCTCCAGTTAGCTTCTCCCCCCTGTAAATCAATGAATTAATTAATCAGTGCATTTATATAGCGTCATGACTGACAGAAGCGAGACTGACAATCTGAGTTTACCAATCTCCCCTCCGACCACCAACACTCACGCACACTCCACATTCATACTAGGCAATGTGGTTGAAGTGTCTTGCCTAAGGACACAAAGACAGTGTTTGCAGCTGGCGCCCCCCTGTGGCACCTGACTTTTCCCAGCGGTCTCCCATCGACTTTTCAGAGCTTTTCATCATGTTACAGTTGTAACTGTACCCTGACCCTCTTCTTCCTGCAGGTTTCTCCTCTCTTCGGGACCATCTACACCTCGGTGCTGTTGGTGGCCCAGGCCCTGCACAGACTCAGGTCCAGAGGAGAGTCAACGTCTGGGGGGAACCTGGCCCGGCACACGGCCAACCTGCAATTTCAGGTCAGCACACTTCACTTTAGACGACTTTAGGCAATTTGAAACATTCTCTGTACAGTAGTACCTCACCTTACAAAATTAATTTGTTCCAGAAGTGGTTTCGTAACGTGAATTTTTCATAAGTTGAGTAGCTATTTCAATAGAAAAGGCCTGATCCGTTCCAAGGTTGTTGTTGTTTTTATAGTGTAACATTTTTTTTTATAGTGTAACTTTTTTTTTAATTGTGTAACATTGGTTCTGCGTCCTGATTGGCTAAGAGACTAGACCAGGACTAAACGTCGACTGGACCTGGACTAAACCAGGACTGGACCTGGTCTAGACCTGGAATAAACCAGGATTAAACTACCACGTGCCGCTCTTTGCTGGTTTCGTGCGGCTGGTTTGTGACTCGGGCTCCAGAGGACGCGGTCCGGGCGCCGCGGTTCTATCTCGTGCTCGCAGCCCCGTTGCCGGTCGTGCAGACCAGGACTAGGGGTGCTCCTCGCGCGGTGCCGTGCTCCTCGCTCCTCACGCGGTGCGGTGCGTGCTCCTCGCGCGGTGCCGTGTTCCTCGCTCCTCACGCGGTGCAGTGCGTGCTCCTCGCGCGGTGCCGTGCTCCTCGCTCCTCATGCGGTGCGTGCTCCTCGTGCATTGCGTTCATGTCTCCGCGCTGCTTCCGGAGTCGTGTCTCCCCCCACGCTTCACTATTTAATACATTTTGTTGAAAATCTTGCGTGTTCGACGCTAGAGCTAAGAGGCCGAGAAAGGTGCTTTTTGAGCAGGGAAAACAGTGGGGCGTGCATCTGAGCGCGCATTATTCGAATTTTTGAGATTTCGCGTTTCGTAACTTGAATGGTATCTAGAGACCAAAATTTAACGTGAAGGCGTTTCGTAACTTGGATTTTTCGTATGTTGGGTCTTTCGTAAGGTGAAGTACCACTGTACTTTCTTTTTGCTTTCACCTACAAGACGAGTCAA
>JAVJIX010000151.1:2327500-2441720 GCA_036785185.1 Paratrypauchen microcephalus | reverse complement strand
GTTTACACACACTTTTTCATTTATTTCCATCATAATTATTCACTTCATTGTAGATTCCCCCTAAAAGCAGAAAAGCAAAATTATGAATAAACACATATGAAAAACATAAAACATACACGTATCATCCATATGAATCTATGAATACAAGTGGATAATATTCGATTCACAAAACTTAAATTGTCCATTCTTTCTGCAGGGCTTCAGTTTCCCTGTTAAAACTGACGCCTCCGGATCTGTTCTCACCGACTTCCTCATCCTGGACTCAGACGGAGAGAGCTGGGAGCTACGGCCCACTCACAGGTTCAGACCTGGTCTAGACCTGCTTTAGATATTGTGATTCTCCAACATGAGTCAGAGCCAAATTTACTTTAATATTCGATGTGTATCACATGCCCAGATGCTCCTCCAGAGTGCAGAGGAGATAACTGACTTTAGTGTTTGTGATTACAGCAAGACAAACATATTAACCTCCTGAGACCCGCCCATTCATTTGTGTCCTTTATAGTGGACATCAAGTTAACCAGTCTGTCTTTTAAGTGTTTGAGACTCTAGTTTGTGGCTACACTATGATAAAAAAAAAAAAAAATTAAAAAAAATCTAAAAACGTAAAAAAATAAATAATAAATACATAAATTATACATAAAAATAAATACATATGTAAATAAATTCTCAAATAAATAAATAAAAATAAGTAATACGTAATATATAAAAACTAAATAAATAAATAAGAAATTAAAAGGGAGGCTAAAAACTTTTTGAGGCAACTGTAGAAGCTTGTCAGAGATGTTGGTCATCAAAAAAAAAAAAAAAAATTGTTAGGTTGTTGACTTCACGTGGATTTAACACCAAAATGTCCCTGACGTCCATTACAGAGGACATGTTACAACATTAAGAATAAAAATAAAATTAACAAAATGTAAATGCTAAAGTGTTAATTTACCTCCAAATAGAAAAATAAAATACAGTGGTACCTCACCTTACGAATGACCCAACAAACGAAAATTTCAAGTTACGAAACGCCTTCACGTTAAACTTTGGTCTCTAGTTACGAAACGCAAAATCTCCAATCCAATCCAATCCAACTTCATTTATAAAGCACTTTAAAAACAACAAATCTCAAAAATTAAATTAATGCGCGCTCAGATTCACGCCCCGAAACGTAAATACACTTTATCAACACACACGGGGTTAGGTTCCAGAGGTGGCCCGCGGTGGGAGAGGTCCACGAGGTAGGACAACTTTGTATTTTGCAATTGTTCTACATGTTTTAGGGCTGTAAATGCCTCACCACACACATTCTACGCTTTTCTCAGACTGGAGTTGGGCTTTTCTCGCATTTCTCTCTCGTTTGAACACTCGAACTTTCATAGATTTTCAATGGAATGTGTTGATAGTGAAGCGTGGGGGGGGGGACACGGCACAATATAGCGCCGAACGCACGAGGGGAGACACAACATCCCATCATCAGTGTGGTAAAACTCACCTGTCTCACGACGGTCTAAACCCAGCTCACGTTCCCTTAGTGAGTGAACAATCCAACGCTTGGTGAATTCTGCTTCACAATGACAGGAAGAGCCGACATCGAAGGATCAAAAAGCGACGTCCATACGGCGCAAGGCTGCGCTACACCGGGGCTGCGGGATGGAGCCGCGGCGCCCGGGCCGTGCCTCCTCCTCGGGGCCGAGCATGGGGTGATTTAATCCTGGTCCGGTCCTGGTTTAGTCCAGGTCCAGTTCTGGTCTAGACCTGGTTTAGTTCTGGTCTAGACCTGGTTTAGTTCTGGTCTAGACCTGGAAGTCACATAGAAGCAGAGCCCGCCCCAAGCGAGACCCCGCCGATAGAGCACCTTTCTTGGCCTGTTAGCTCACAGTGTCGGCGCCCCGGCTCTGGAGGTCAGATAGAAGCAGAGCCAGCCCCGCCCCGCCCTGCTCTTATTCCCGCTGAAAGAGCGTCTTTCTCGGCCTCCTAAAGGTGCGCAGACACGAGCACCGCGCTCCTCCAACGGCACTGCCATGTTATAATAATAACAGGTCCAATCCAGGTTTAGTTCTGGCCAGACCTGGTTTATTCCACGTTCTTTTAGTCCTGGTCTAGTCTCTTAGCCCGCCAGGAACACAACGTTACACTATAAAAAAATGTTACACTATAAAAAAAAACCCTTGGAACGAATCAGGCTTTTTCCATTGAAATAGCTACTCAACTTACGAATTTTTCACGTTACGAAACCACTTCTGGAACGAATTAATTTCGTAAGGTGAGGTACCACTGTAATAATAATAATTTAGATACACTTTTTTTCTTCAGGTCCCAGGAGGTTAAAGTGGCTTTGCGAACTCTATTTAATTTAAATGAATGGATTTAAAAAAAAAAAAATCAGTTTCTTCTTTGAAATAATAAAATTATATTCAAGCTAAAGACTAGCATGATTGACGCACATTAGGTAAATGACCCTGACCCTGTCACAGGATCGACCTGGAGTCTGGCCTCGTGCACTTCCTGGGGTCAGAGATCCACTTCCCTGGAGGCCGAGGACCACGGAAGGACGCACCCTGCTGGTTCACCCCAGGAGTGCTGTGCTCCGGAGGTGAGGGCGGGAGGGCATCTGGCACACAGTAGTGAGGGCATTTGTCACAAGAAGGGCATCTGACTGTTTGTGTTCCTCAGGAGTGGATTTGTTTTCCACTCTGATCGTGTTCCTTTGGGCTGTGGCGTGTTTTGTCTCGATGGTCGCCCTGACGTACGGCGTGCGGTGAGTGAAGAATCTTTAAAGGTCCCATGACATGGTACTTCTTGATGCTTTTATATGGCTCCTTAATGGTTCCCTAATACTGTAAATGAATCCTTCTTCAAAATCAACACTCAGTGCATGAGAAACAGAGATAAGATGAGAAAGAATCATAAATGTCACTCTGGAACACTCCATTATGGACGTTGTTGCTTGAATGCAAATGAGGAGGACAGAGATGGCCTATAGTAGCGGGTGGGGGCGTGGCCAAACTCTCCACTCTTTCCTTTTCAGCTGTGCGCTCTGACCCACTTCTGTGTTTTTGCACGGAGGGAGAGATGAGAAGCCTTCCATTGAAAAATAAACACATTTCCACAGAAAATAAAATTAAACCACTGGTGTTTCAGATATCTACAGGCTCAGATAAAGGACTTCCGAGCCTAGAAACACTCGGACGTGCCTCCAGGCAAATAAAAAAAACGCATTTCGCATTGCGTAGCTCCTCCGCAGTCCAAACTCTCTGGGCGTGATTTACAGAGACGCTGAGTACAGACAGACGGGGGTGGAACTGCATTTGCATTTCTTTTTTCGATCTGACGTCAATAAGTTTCCTTGTTCAAAATCGCCCGTTTGAGCTCTGATTTTTTCTAACGCAGAAAAGGATCGCAAATGCTCAGTTTAGACATTTCGCAACTTTTAACCATGGGGGGGCTAAACAGGGTAGGGGAGCTCACATTAACGTTCAAAAACCTCAGAAAGTGAAAATTTCATGCCATGGGACCTTTAAAACCTTTGTCCTGATGTGGTGTGTAATTATCTTTTTGTCCTGCAGGCGGCGCATTGTCCAGTTTCAAATGGTCCGAGGTCCAAACAAAATCCGCCTGACTTTGGACGACGTCACTTTTATTAAACCGTCACTTAGCAATAAGGTCATTGTCACGTTCTGTTTACTACTACTATGCTTTGGACACAATCATCTCAGTTATATAAAAACAAGAATGTACATTAATGAATTTACCAAAAACATGAGTTATATTAAAAACTTTGCAAAGACCAAACAAAGACCAAAGTACAGCTAAAGCATAGCAGCTTAACATTTTTTATGTGTCTGTATACTGAAATATTCATTGTTGTGTGAGCCATAAGGATTAAACATTGAACTGTTACCCATTACTGTTATGTATTAAGCCACAACATGTAGGAAGTCACAGACCCTATTTGAACCCTCCTTACGGTCAGCAGTACGAGCCTGTACAAGGCTCCGCCCATGAGCCTGTCACCGATGCTCTCACAGGGCCATTTTTTATAAATACATGATACAAAACAACACACTACAATGTCACAAACCTGATGTGATGTGCAGTAGTTTAAAGGAGAATTCACGTTTTTTACAATCTGAGCCTTATTTCAGTAATAAAACAAGTTGTTTTACTCACCCATATCACTTTGGTGTCATATGGAGCACTTCCGGAGATGTTTTAGATTTGCGATCTCCGTAATGTGAGTTCTCGGTGCAAATGTCTCCAAATAACACAAACTTTAGCACTTTTCAAATCATAGAAGCTCAATGTCTTAGTCTACGCTTTCGTTTGAGTCAAAAGTGGCCTGTAATCTGAGATTTAGCCATAGTTTCGAGTAGATGAGGAGGACAGTGCGCATGTGCGGAGTCACAGTTTATTTCGCTTTCTTTTCTTTAACCTTTATTTAACCAGGTAAAAACCCATTGAGATCAAGACCTCGTTTACAAGGGTGACCTGGCCAAGAGGTCAGCAGCACACGTCAAGAGTAAAATAACAGTAAAATATCAAATGTAAAGTGCAATAGTTGTAAACAGTAAATTACATTAAGTGCAAATGATATTAGAAAGGTGCAAACAATTGCATATAATATATGCCCCGAGCGGTCTCCAAATAACACAAACTTTAGCACTTTTCAAATCATAGAAGCTCAATGTCTTAGTCTACACTTTCATTTGAGTCAAAAGTGGCCTGTAATCTGAGATTTATCCATAATTTACAGTTTTGCGTTTCATGTTTGGGTCCCGGAAGCTGAGAGCGAAATAAACTGTGACTTCGTACATGCGCACTGTCCTCCTCATCTACTCGAAACTATGGCTAAATCTCAGATTACAGGCCACTTTTGACTCAAACGAAAGTGTAGACTAAGACATTGAGCTTCTATGATTTGAAAAGTGCTAAAGTTTGTGTTATTTGGAGACTGCAAACATGTGCCCCGAGAACTCACGTTACGGATATCGCTAATCTAAAACATCTCCGGAAGTGCTCCATATGACACCAAAGTGCTATGGGTGAGTAAAACAACTTGTTTTTTTACCAAAATAAGGCTCAGATTGTAAAAAACGTGAATTCTCCTTTAAAGAGAACAGGAACTCGGGTAACATGGTAATGTAAATATGTTATGTGTTAGCAGCTAATACCCCAGAGAAGTGTAATACTCCCTCTTTATAGTTTATTTCTGCTTGTGTGTGTTAGAAGTTGAGCCGTGACGAGAGCAAAGCAAGTGTTTTAAAGAGCGTCTCCACTGTGAGCCACGCCTCAGAGTCAGTCCAGTCTCCAGCCACCTATGAGAACTCCAATGTGGTCATCTTTGAGGTGAGTCCTCTGGACCCTCACAAGCCTCACACACGTTTCTTCTGGACTCTCCTCAAACCAAACATGCACAAAGGTCCAATTCTCCATCTAAAGTAGTTCTGACCAAGACTAGCTCAACATCTGGAGATGGTCCCACTGCTCCTGACAGGTTTAGCCCAGAGACACTGAAGGACGGGTCAAATGCAGAGGACACAGCTCAGTGTTCCTGACCAGGATTTGCTTTCAGATGTTAAAGGAAAAGTAAAGTTTTTTACAATTTGAGCCTTATTTCGGTAATAAAACAAGTTGTTTTACTCACCCATATCACTTTGGTGTCATATGGAGCATTTCCGGAGATGTTTTAGATTAGCGTTAGGCTAACGCCGTTAGCCTAGCGTGACTTATAGCCATAGCTCAGGGCATTCCCCGAGCATGTAATATGCCCCGTGCGGTCTCCAAATAACACAAACTTTAGCACTTTTCAAATCATAGAAGCTCAATGTTTTAGTCTACGATTTCGTTTGAGTCAAAAGTGGCCTGTAATCCGAGATTTAGCCATAGTTATGCTATGCGTTCCATGTTTGGGTCCCGGGAGTTGAGAGCACACTCCGCACATGCGCACTGGCGTCCTCATCTACTCGAAACTATGGCTAAATCTCGGATTACAGGCCACTTTTGACTCAAACGAAATCGTAGACTAAAGACATCGAGCTCCTATGATTTGAAAAATGCTAAAGTTTGTGTTATTTGGAGCCCGCACGGAGCATATTACATGCTTGGGGAATGCCCTGAGCTATGGCTATAAGTCGCGCTAGGCTAACGGCGTTAGCCTAACGCTAATCTAAAACATCTCCGGAAGTGCTCCATATGACACCAAAGTGATATGGGTGAGTAAAACAACTTGTTTTATTACCGAAATAAGACTCAGATTGTAAAAAACTTTACTTTTCCTTTAAGTCTCATATGATGTTTTGTTATAATTTGATGGGGTCTCAGAGTGTCTGGTCTCTTGTTTCAGGGAGACTGGGCATGGCTGAAGAGGCTTCCTGACGGTGCCTTCAGTCGAATAAACCAGAAAACCAGTGAGGTGTTTGAATTGGTATGTCCACACTCTTTATTCTATAAGTGGACATGGCTAACCCACTAGCTACCACATTCCAAACAGGAAGTGAACATGGGCGCGATTCAGCTCCATCAACTCCAATTCACTTTCTATTGAAAAAGAAATGGTGGCACCTCTCGCTGCAACTGCTGCTGTTAGGCTTTTCATTCTGCTTTAAAAATATTCGTTTTAATCCGCTCTACGTGATCCTGTTGTTTTTATTTTTATATGAACATTAATAACAGACCAATCAGGCACTAACAACAGGTTTGATTGACAGCGTTGCTAAGTGACCAACTCTTATCAAACCAGTTTCCAAATATGAGCCCTGGTTTCAGAGTAGCCACTATAACTGTAACTGCAGCCACAATGAGCTTCATTTGGCTGGATCCGTCACAGTCCCACAGTTCACTTCTTTATACAGTCTGTGGGTGTTCTGTGGACGCTCTGTAAGTACTCTGCAGGTGCACTGTGGGTGCTCTGTGGACGCTCTGTGGGTGCTCTGTAGTGCTCTCTGGACGCTGTGTGGATGCTCTGTGGGTGCACTGTGGGTGCTCTGTAGATGCACTGGGTGCACTGTGGGTGCTCTGTAGGTGCTGTGTGGGTGCTCTGTAGGTGCACTGTGGGTGATCTGTAGGTGCTCTCTGGATGCTCTGTGGGTGATCTGTAGGTGCTGTGTGGGTGCTCTGTAGGTGCACTGTGGGTGCTCTGTAGGTGCTGTGTGGGTGCTCTGTAGATGCACTGTGGGTGCTCTGTAGGTGCTGTGTGGGTGCTCTGTAGGTGCACTGTGGGTGCTCTGTAGCTGCACTGTGGGTGCTCTGTAGGTGCACTGTGGGTGATCTGTAGGTGCTGTGTGGGTGCTCTGTAGGTGCTGTGTGGGTGATCTGTAGGTGCTGTGTGGGTGCTCTGTAGGTGCTGTGTGGGTGCTCTGTAGGTGCTGTGTGGGTGCTCTGTAGGTGCTGTGTGGGTGCTCTGTAGGTGCACTGTGGGTGATCTGTAGGTGCTGTGTGGGTGCTCTGTAGGTGCTGTGTGGGTGCTTTGTAGGTGCTGTGTGGGTGCTCTGTAGGTGCTGTGTGGGTGCTCTGTAGGTGCTGTGTGGGTGCTCTGTAGGTGCTGTGTGGGTGCTCTTTAGGTGCACTGTGGGTGCTCTGTAGGTGCTGTGTGGGTGCTCTTTAGGTGCACTGTGGGTGCTCTGTAGATGCACTGTGGGTGCTCTGTAGGTGCTGTGTGGGTGCTCTGTAGGTGCTGTGTGGGTGCTCTGTAGATGCACTGTGGGTGCTCTGTAGGTGCACTGTGGGTGCTGGTCTCATGTCCTTTCTGTGTTCTTCTTTCAGATGAAGGACATGCGTCATGACAACGTGAACCCATTTCTCGGGTTCTTTCATGACTGCGGCGTCTTTGCCATCGTCACAGAGTTCTGCTCCAGGGGAAGTCTGGAGGACCTGCTGCTCAACCACAACGTCAAACTGGACTGGATGTTCAAGTCCTCCCTGCTCCTGGACCTCATCAAGGTACAGGAAACTTTCTATTCTCTGTGGAGATGATGTTTTGTCTGTAATGTTCTATCAAATGGCAGTAAACTTTGCAACAAACAATCTCCAAAGAAACAAGGCGATGAACCCTCGCACTGAGAAAAGTCCCACAGTGCAGCTTTAATACAGTTGTGTGTTTAGGGCATGAAGTACCTGCACCACAGGGGGGTGGTCCACACGCGTCTCAAGTCCAGGAATTGTGTGGTGGATGGGCGCTTTGTTCTGAAGGTCACAGATTTGGGGTTCAACAAAATCCTGGAGGCTCAGAGGTTCCCCTACAGCCAAGAGTGTGAAGAAGGTGAATCATCTGCTCCATCCTCTGACCCTCTGACCCCCTCCTCTGCTCCTCTGACCCCCTCCTCTACTCCTGTGACCTTCTCCTCTGCTCCTCTGACCCTTTGCTCAGCTGACCATCTGCTTCTCTGAACCTAACCTCAACTCCTCTGATCCTCTCCTCTGCTCCTATGACTCTCTCCTCCTCTGACCCTCTACTCGGACTCTCTCCTCTGCTCCTCTGACCTTCTCCTCTGCTCCTCTGACCTTCTCATCTGCTGCTCTGACCTTCGCCTCTGCTCCTCTGCCCTTCTCCTCTGCTCCTCTGACCCCCTCCTCTGCTCCTCTGACCTTCTCCTCTGCTCCTCTGACCCCCTCCTCTGCTCCTCTGACCTTCTCCTCTGCTCCTCTGACCTTCTCCTCTGCTCCTCTGACCCCCTCCTCTGCTCCTCTGACCTTCTCCTCTGCTCCTCTGACCCCTCCTCTGCTCCTCTGACCTTCTCCTCTGCTCCTCTGACCCCCTCCTCTGCTCCTCTGACCCCCTCCTCTGCTCCTCTGACCTTCTCCTCTGCTCCTCTGCCCCCCTCCTCTGCTCCTCTGACCTTCTCCCCTGCTCCTCTGACCTTCTCCCCTGCTCCTCTAACCTTCTCCTCTGCTCCTCTGACCTTCTCCTCTGCTCCTCTGACCTCCTCTGCTACTCTGACCTTCTCCTCTGCTCCTCTGCACCATCTGGCCCTCTCCTCTGCTCCTCTGACCCTCTCCTCTGCTCCTCTGACCATCTCCTCTGCTCCTCTGACCTTCTCCTCTGCTCCTCTGCTCCTCTGCACCATCTGACCCTCTCCTCTGCTCCTCTGACCTTCTCCTCTGCTCCTCTGACCCTCTGCTCCTCTGACCCTAACCTCAACTCCTCTGATCCTCTCCTCTGCTCCTCTGACCTTCTCCTCAACTCCTCTGATCCTCTCCTCTGCTACTCTGACCTTCTCCTCTGCTCCTCTGACCTTCTCCTCTGCTCCTCTGACCCTCTGCTCCTCTGACCCTCTCCTCTTGTTGCAGACTTGTTGTGGACAGCTCCTGAGATCCTACGCTCTGGTCAGCCTGGTCTTCACGGGACACAGCCTGGAGACGTGTTCAGTTTTGCGATCATCATGCAGGAGGTGGTGATACGAGGAGCTCCCTACTGTATGTTAGAGCTGTCCCCCACAGGTGAGGTCCAGAGAATTATCTAATGTTAACAGAAGAAGCATGTATCACCAGCCTCATAGTACAACTGACCAAGGAGGTGTGAAGCTAACTGTAGGCTCTGCTCAGTTGACTTAGTTTGAACTACAACAAGAGAGAGGATTAATGGTGTTAAACAAGTCTCTCACACACAAGCAAGTAAGCATTAGTCAACAATTTTTCAGTTAGTCACTCTCAACTTTTTGTTGAAAATCAAACTCCTAAACAGGAGTTATGTGACTTCGACTCGAGTCAGACTCGAGTCACGAATTTGATAACTTTAGACTCGACTCGACAAAATGTGACTTCACTTGGACTTAGGCCTTTTGACTTGTGATGACTTGCTACGTCCAATGAAAAAAAACTCTAAAAGTATGTTGATAAGGACCGCACTCGTACTTGTGAATCTGCGAAAATGTATGCAAAGAGCATGTGCGCGCGGCTTGAACAACATCCAGTCATGAATACAGATCTTGCAGACATTATATGATTTGTAGAAATTGTATTTCTTTGTAAAGGGGACTCGAAATGACTCGAAACTAAAATGCTAGGACTTTGGACTCGACTTGAGACTTGTGAGCTTTGACTTCGGACTTGACTCGGCACTTGGATACTCTTGACTCGGGACTTCACTCGGACTTGAGTGCAAAAGACTTTGACTTACTTGGGACTTGCCCAGAAATGACTTTGTCCCACCTCTGGACTGTCTCCATGGTAATTACTGAACATCATAACAGCCATACACGTAGAACACCCTTAAAGGATAATTAACGGTTTTTACAATCTGAGCCCTATTTCGGTAATAAAACAAGTAGTTTTACTCACCCATAGCACTTTGGTGTCATATGGAGCACTTCAGAGATGTTTTAGATTTGCGATCTCCGTAACGTGAGTTCTCGGGGCAAATGTTTGCGGTCTCCAAATAATACAAACTTTAGCACTTTTCAAATCATAGAAGCTCAATGTCTTAGTCTACGCTTTCGTTTGAGTCAAAAGTGACCTGTAATCTGAGATTTAGCCATAATTTCGAGTAGATGAGGAGGACAGTGCACATGTGCGGAGTCACAGCTTATTTCGCTCTCAGCTCCCGGGACCCAAACATGAAACGCAAAGCTGTAAATTATGGAAAAGTGCTAAAGTTTATGTTATTTGGAGACCGCTCGGGGCATATATTATGTGCCCCGAGAACTCGCATTATGGATATCGCTAATCTAAAACATCTCTGGAAGTGCTCCATATGACACCAAAGTGCTATGGGTGAGTAAAACAACTTGTTTTATTACCGAAATAAGGCTCAGATTGTAAAAAACGTTAATTCTCCTTTAACGTGATATCACTGCTAGCCACCAATTTTGATCATTCAATTATTTCAAATATACTTTTCAAATTCATGTTGCAGAGATCCTGGAGAAGGTGCGGCGGCCCCCTCCTCTATGTCGCCCCCTAGTGAGCCCGGACTATGCGCCCCTGGAGTGTATCCAGCTCATGAAGCAGTGCTGGAGCGAACAGCCAGACAAGAGGCCTGACTTTGAGAACATCTTTGATCAGGTTCGTACACACATAAGACACCTGTGGAACAAGACAGTACTTCAACAACATATGTAAATCATAATTTTACATTTTGTCCATTGTAAAATACAGTTCCAACTCAGATTAGATTTAAGATGTGAATATTTATCTCACCTGTGTTTGGTCCCAGTTTAAAAACATAAACAAAGGGAAGAAGACAAACATCATTGACTCCATGCTGCGGATGCTGGAGCAGTACTCGTCCAACCTGGAGGAGCTGATCCGAGAGCGCACTGAGGAGCTGGAGATCGAGAAGCAGAAAACAGAGAAGCTCCTGACGCAGATGCTGCCTCCGTGAGTCCAGCTGAACCTCTGCTCTGTCTGTGCTACAGAGACCAGACCTCAGACTGTCTGGAATGTGCATTTTTCATTGGACAACATAGTGTAGTAGTGTGGGCCCACCAGGCTGATTTGTACTCAGGGTTGACAATACGGTGCTACCAACTGCGCTTTGAGAGTCTTGAAGCGCTATTTCACTAGCTAGGACCACACCATCAACATAATGCAGTGAAGATGTTTATTATTGAATGATAGTGGATGTCTCGGTGAATAGGTGGTGATGGCTGGGTTGAGACAGTGGGTGGGGGCTCCGTCTCAATCTTCGATTGGCCCAGCGGAACGGGACCCCCCCCTTTAGGAGATGTCTTGTGGCTGAAAGACAAACGAGATAGGGGTGGGAGGGAGGGGTCGAGATAACCGAGACGAACTGGAATGAAGGGATGAGTGGCTATAAATGGCTCCGGGAAATTAGAGGTGTGGTTATGGTGAACTGTGATTCGCTGGTGAGGAGGAGAAGGTGGTTGAGGCGTGGTCCTGCTCCTGAATTTCAGTTAATCACATTAACTCCATTTCACTAGCTAGGACCACACCATCAACATAATGCAGTGAAGATGTTTATTATTGAATGATAGTGGATGTCTCGGTGAATAGGTGGTGATGGCTGGGTTGAGACAGTGGGTGGGGGCTCCGTCTCAATCTTCGATTGGCCCAGCGGAAAGGGACCCCCAAAAGTTTTGAAAGAGCATAAAGTGGAATGGGTCTGGAGGAGATCGTTGAGGTTGTGACGATCGTACACGAGGTAGGTGCTGGAGACCCGACAACCAAGGGTTCGAATTTTTCCGGTCGGGTACATCTGCCCTGGCCGTGGACATAGTGGCGCCAATGCGAAATAAATGAATGGAGAATGGATGGGGTGTTATGCCAGAAGAGGTCCGTGAAAGGCGAGAGGTTGCCGGAGCGCAGAGTGAGAGTGCAACGGTAGAGAAGGTCCGAAATAAGTGGTAGGCGTTTCGGAGGAAGGCGAGGTTCAGTTTTTTGCAGTCCTTTAATCAGGCACGGGAACATGAAGATGAGACTGTCAGTCTTCACCAGAAATCAGCTTGTATATGAGATTTATCCCTGGGAGGTAAGCCTGGACCTACTCCCCCGGGAGGATTCATGGGGGCCGGTGCATAGCGTTCTGGGCAGCAGATTTGCTGTCCCCGTGACCCGGAAATGGAAAAGCAGAAGATGGATGGATGGATGGATGGCAAGCCTGGACGGTGGAGACGCAGACATTCCTGGAGTGGCGTGAGAGGGTGCTGAAATTGCAGATGGTGACGTCAGATGAGCAGAGGGGAAGCTGAAGAAGGTGGTGTTGACTGATTTATTATTGTTAGAATGAATGGGAATGCCTGGATTAATCAGACCCCCCAAAAAATGGTGGAAAAGTAGGATGAAGTTCCGATGAAGCTGAAGGCTAATTGTGCGATTCGAGGGCGCTGGAAGCAATGCAGAATCCGACTACTGCCGAAGATTCGGATTGAACACTGGAGAAACTGGAGCTGCGTCGTGAAGGTGCCGTATGGCGAATGAGTCAGGAGTGATGTAGAGAAACCGTGACGTGGAGGGTCTTCTCCCCTGACTGAGGAGTTGGACCTTTGCTGGAGTGGGGTCACTCGCGCCAGCGCAGATGGTTGACGGACGTGACCATGATAATGCTGATGTGCGTCCTTCAGCAGCCACGCTCGAATGTTGAGGGTTGGATAGGTGAGGGATGAGGGTCGGAGGGATGGGGGGGTCGGAGTGATGAGGGTCGGAGGGATGTGGGTTGGAGGGATGAGGGTCGGGGGGTCGGGGGGGGGGGGCCTGTCGGGAGCGAGACCTGACGGGAGGAAGATCTCCTATCATGAGTCGACCCGTCGTGGGTCGGGAGGGAGGGAGACCCGTCATGGGTCAGGAGAGCGAGGCAGAGAAAGACCCGTTGTGGGTCGGAAAGGAGTGAGACCCGTTGTGGGTCAGGAGAGAGGGAGACCCGTCATGGGTTGGGAGGGAGGGAGACCCGTCGTGGGTTATGAGAGAGAGGCGGAGAAAGACCCGTCGTGGGTCGAGAGACCAGTCGTGGGTCGAGAGACCAGTCGTGGGTCGAGAGAGAGACCCGTTGTGGGTCGGGAGACCCGACGTGAGAGCTGGGCGAGCCGTCGTGAGAGCCAGGCGAGCTGTCATGCGGTCGTGAGAGCCGGGTGAGCCGTCGTGAGACCCAGGCGTATTGTCATGCCGTCGACCTGACGGGAGGAAGACCTGTTGTGGGTCAGGAGAGAGGTGGAGAGAAGACGACCTGTCGTGGGTCGGGAGAGAGGCAGAGAAAGACCCGTTGTGGGTTGGGAGGAAGGGAGACCCGTCATGGGTCAGGAGAGGGGGAGACCCGTCGTGGGTCAGGAGAGAGGCAGAGAAAGACCCGTTGTGGGTTGGGAGGGAGGGAGACCTGACGGGAGGAAGATCTGCTGGGAGGAAAGGAAGCTATGCCTTTATTAGTCCCACAGTGGGGAAATTCCAGTTCTGCATTTAACCCATCCTGTTATTAGGAGCAGTGGGCAGCACATTACTGCGCCCAGGGACCATCTCCATGATCTTCTTGCTTCGGCTTGGTCAGGACCTAAGCTGGAGGATTTACCCATGGTGCATGTTTTGGGTTGATGGGGGAAACCGGAGTGCCCGGAGGAAACCCACCCAGACACGGGGAGAACATGCAAACTCCACACAGAAAGGCCCAGGCGACCTGGGGATCGGACCCAGACCATGCACGCAAACTCCACACAGAACACACACCTGAAGACCTGTTGTGGGTCAGGACAGAGGTGGAGGAGAAGACCCGTTGTGGGTCGGAAGACTCGACGTGAGAGCCGAGCGAGCCGTCGTGAGAACTTGTCATGAGGCCAAGCGAGCAGTCGTGAGCCGTCGTGAGCGCCGTCCTGAGAGCCAAGTGAGCAGTCGTGAGAGCCGTAGTGAGAGCCAGGCGAGCCGTCGTGAGAGCCGTCAAGAGAGCCGTCAAGAGAGCCAGGCGAGCCATCGTGCGAGCCATCGTGAGAGCCAAGCGAGTTGTCGAGCCGTCGTGAGAGCCAGGCGAGCTGTCGAGCCGTCGTGGGAGCCAGGCGAGCTGTCGAGCCGTCGTGGGAGCCAGGCGAGCTGTCGAGCCGTCGTGGGAGCCAGGCGAGCTGTTGTGCTGTCGTGGGAGCCAGGCAAGCCATCGTGAGACCCAGACGAGCTGTCATGCGGTCGTGAGAGCTGGGTGAGCTGGCGGTCATCATGCTGTCATGAGAGCCGGTGAAACGTTGTGACAATCGGCCAGTCGTCAGTCGGCTTGGAACCTGTGGAAAAGCAAAGGACCTGAGGGTGGAGGTGCATATTGGGGATGTTCACAGGGCAGGTACGCGTTGAATGCTGGACAGATGAGAGCGGTCGAATTTGGAGACCGTAATAGTAGTCGCGACATGAGAGCTGAGAATGATGAAAGAATGCAATGATGTAGCATGAGCAGGAGAAGATGAGGATTAGATGGCAAGAGCATCGCTGAGGATGCGTATAGGATAGAATGGTGAAGTCATGAGCTGACGTCGATGGTAGGATCCTCGATCGGGAAAGAGGTGGTGAGCCGAGATGGTGTAGCTCAGGTGAGGGCGGAACTGGGAGGAGCTGAATAGTGTGACACGTGGTTATGATGGCTTAAGCTCGCTTGTAATGGATGACGTGAGCTGCCCGAGCTATAATAGCGTGAAACAGCAAGGGCCGGAATATGAATTGATGGCGAGCGGCTGTAAAGACAGCTAGTGTACGTCAAAATTGCGTGAGCAGCACGAGCTGAAATTGAGTGAGTGACATGAGTCGATGGGTGCTGAATACTGGAATAACAGAGAAAGGATGTAGAGACTGCTTAGCTAGCATGTGATGGAATGGTGTGAGCTAGCATGAGTTGCATGAGTTAGAATGGTCGGATGCGAGTCGGTAGGAGAGGTTGAATACGAGATAACAGTGTGCCAGTGCAGAGAGGAGTTAAGCGAACAAAAACATTCGTACGACGTTTCGGAGTATGAACGAAAATAGTGTGAGTGGGCGTGGTGACTTGTGTAGGCTGCGACGACAGATAAAACATTTGGGTGTTGGGGAAAGGGGGGGGGGAATAGAGCAGAAATGGATTAGAGGCCCTGCCTAATGTGGGTAGGGCACGAGAGCCATCTAGCTCATGATGACTGAAAAGAGAGAAATGAGAGATGGGGAGAAGATGCATGTGCATGGGAAATTGTGCAGCCTGCGAGATGGGGACAAGAATGAGACACGAAGGGTGCAGGCACAGGGGGAGATGGCCTGCTTGAAAGCAGCTGAGATGATACAAGAGAATCCAAGTGAAACTGCACAGTAGACAGAATAAGTTTACTGGCCACTGGTGGTGATACTACTTAGCCCCCAGCAGGGGGAGCTATGAGGCTGTAGTGGAGGAGAGGAGGGAGTGACGTCTGCAGCTGCACGCGGGAAACTTGATGGGAACCCGGAAGCTCGTTCGTCTCGTTCCAGGGCGCCGGGGTTACATTCTTGATCTAAACTGTTTAAAGTCCCGTCTTGATGTGTCAGCCTGAAGGAGCACGGCGGGTGCTGGGCAGTACCGAACGCTGTGGCTGCTGGAGGCCGGGCCGCGCTGTGCCGAAAGCCGTGGTTGCCAAAGCCGGTCTGCGCGCTGAGAGCCGTCTCACTCTGACAGTACACCGGGCTGCACCAGGCTGCGCGCTCGCCTATACGAGGAGGAGGAGGCGACGAGAGGGACAATGTGGATATCCCGTATATGCCGCCAGCACAGAGATATTGACGGTGGGTGCTCTTTAGAGGTGGAGGTCCGCTGCGTGAGCGCGCGCCTGGAGCGTTCGCTGGGCGGCGCGGGCCGTGGGCTGGACACCGCGGATATGCGATGGAAGATCCTCCGGCTGCGGATTCCTCAATAGAAATCCGTCGCGGCGTAAGGAATTGCGGACTGGAAGGAACGAGGAGACGTGAGGCAGGTTGGTGTTTGAATGTGACGGGTTGTTAACCCAGCTCGAGCGAGCTGACGCGCTTGAGCTGTCGAGATAACCGAGACGAACTGGAATGAAGGGATGAGTGGCTATAAATGGCTCCGGGAAATTAGAGGTGTGGTTATGGTGAAGTGTGATTCGCTGGTGAGGAGGAGAAGGTGGTTGAGGCGTGGTCCTGCTCCTGAATTTCAGTTAATCACATTAACTCCATATAAAAATGGGGCCATTATCATTATACTGTAAACGTCATTGCAACAAAGAGCCATGCAGTTTTAGGCTCCTCCTGTGGATAGCTGCTAGGGATGCAAATTATCGATTAATTCATTAATCTATAGTTGATTGACCTTATCGATCGACTTATGATTAACTGATAAGCGGCGTTTTTCACCTGAATTTTAGTGTTTCAATAGGGTCTTTAAGAATATAAGCTATAGTAACATAACACTGAGTCATAAATATATCATAGTATTATTATATTGTATATTCCTCAATTAATTATTCCTTAGTAAAAAGCAGACAAATGTATTGATGCTGAATAACAAAATACAGTAATCCCTCGCTCTATCGCGGTTCACTGTTCGTGGCCTCGCTGTTTTTTGTTTTTTTTTATAGTGTAACATTTTTTTTATAGCGTAACATTGTGTTCTGCTTCCTGATTGGCTAAGAGACTAGACCAGGACTAAACGTGGACTAAACCAGGTCTAGATCAGAACTAAACCAGGTCTAGACCTGGACTAAACCAGATTAAACCACCACGTGTCGCTCTTTGCTGGTTTCTGGTTTGTGGCTCGGACTGAGAGCACGCAGTCCGGGCGCCGCGGATCGATCTCGTGCTCTCAGCCCTGGTGTACGCGCGGCCTCATGCCGGTGGTGCACGTGTCGCGCACTTCTCCAAGGGGTTGGTGCGCGTCGCGTCCCGGGACATGGCAGTGCCGTTGAATGAGCGCGGTGCACCCTGCCCAGGACTAGACCAGGTCTAAACCAGAATTGCGGCTCTTTGCCTTGTTTCGTGACCACGGGTGCACGGCAGCATGTAAGTTACATGCTTTTATAATTTCAAAAATATATGGTTCTAGGTCCAGCTCTACTGTGAGTTGTACGGCAACATCCAGAGAGGAAAGGGTTACATGATGTAACACTATGGTCTTTCTCGCGAGTGGGTTCACATCTCGTGTTCACATTCCAGAGTAGCGCCCTCTAGCGATTAGTTACAGTTAATGCATTTTGTTCGGCCAACGTCTTTATCGACAATTAATTGTAAGTCGATTAATTGTTGACATTCCTAATAGCTGCACATCACACCAGTGAGTACTGGATTATTTTCATTTGTGCCAAACTCACAGTGCAATGCTGCCACAGTGAAAACGGGGGTGGAACAATGACATCTTGAATATAGAAGAATAAAGATTATTCAAACATGCACAAATCACTTTGAGAAGGGCAATGAGAAGGGAAAGATTGCACTGTTAAAAGCTATGAAAATCAATTGTGTCGAGTATGAATCCTTTAGTTTAGCTTTTAACACGTTCATCCCTGTCGTGTCCCTGTGCTCAGGTCTGTGGCAGAGGCGCTGAAGGTTGGAGGTACTGTGGTCCCAGAGTACTTCAATAACGTGTCTCTGTACTTCAGCGACATCGTGGGCTTCACTACCATCTCCGCCAACAGTGAGCCCATAGAGGTGGTCGACCTGCTCAATGACCTTTACACCCTCTTCGACGCCATCATCGGCAACCACGATGTCTACAAGGTCAGAGGTCAAAGGTCACAGAACTGCAATTACCCAGTTTGAGTGATTTTGAGTCAGTCATTTTATTTTCATGATTTTACTCCAGAAAGGTTCAGTGAGTGAAAAAATAATGCCCCAAAAATTGACCACAGTGCACTTTTAAAAGTATTGTCCAGCGACGATCATTGGAGCGGTCATTACAGACCACAATGCACTGGCAGAGTCTGGGAATAAACAGCAGCTAGTGACAGTTTTTTTTGTCTCTCCTCTCTTTCCCTCCCTCTTACTCTCTCCCCCCTCTTCTTCCTCAGGTGGAGACAATCGGAGATGCATACATGGTGGCGTCTGGAGTGCCCGTCCCAAATGGGAACCGTCACGCAGCAGAGATCGCCAACATGGCACTGGACATCCTGAGCGCTGTCGGCTCCTTTAAAATGAGGCACATGCCCGATGTGCCCGTGCGCATCCGCATCGGACTGCACACGGGTACAGCACAAACACAGGGACATATGAACATAGGAATATATGAGCAGAACATAGGGAACATAATAAAATATTAAACATAATTAAGGAGATAGTGTTAGGATATAGTACACATTAAGTAGTTACTAGACCTGAACTGAATACTTAAAGGTCCTATATTACACAAAATTGACTCTTGTGAGCTTTAAGCCATGTTAGAATCTTGTTATCTGACCAAAAACAGAACTGGAGTTGCGTTTTGTTCCATTCATGCACATTTGAGTAATTCTTTATTATTAGTCTGTCCACATCTCCAAAGATCAAAATGCTCTATTCCACCTTGTGATGTCATGAGTAAATGGCTACATTTTACCTTTTGTTTGATAGAGACTGACAATTCCAAGGCTATGGATGATGATCCAAATGATTCTAGTGAAGGTGTGTGTTTTACAGTTTAAAAAACAGTGGGGCACTTCCTGTATTACCACCTGACATCACAAGGTGGAACAGTGTTGCAGAAAAGAACACTGTCTACAGTGTTGGGAAAGTTCATTTTCTACATGAACTAGTTCAAAGTTCAGTTCACACATTTCAAAATGAACTAGTTTGTTCATAGTTCATAATTGTTTATAGTTAGTAGTTTGTTCATAGTTCCAAAAAATGAACTAGTTCATCGTTCTTTTTTTTCCAATACATTGCTGCGATCTATTATTTTTCAATATCATTGCCAAAGCCCATATAGAACCATAGACAGCAATTATTATATCAGTTTTAACAGTCAAACCATGTGTTAGATTCCATCTTCATATCCAATTTCACATCCTTATCCAACTACAAATAACGGTCCCCATAATGATAAAACACCTGCAATTCAACATAATAAAGGAAATACTTAAATAACCCCCATATGATATGACTTAATTAACTAAGAGACTTAAGAAAACAAAATAAACTGACAAATTAAAGGAGAATTAACATTTTTTTTTTACAATCTGAGCCTTATTTCGGTAATAAAACAAGTTGTTTTACTCACCCATAGCACTTTGGTGTCATATGGAGCACTTCCAGAGATGTTTTAGATTTGCGATCTCTGTAATGTGAGTTCTCGGGGCACATGTTTGCGGTCTCCAAATAACACAAACTTTAGCACTTTTCAAATCATAGAAGCTCAATGTCTTAGTCTACGATTTCGTTTGAGTCAAAAGTGGCCTGTAATCCGAGATTTAGCCATAGTTTACAGCTTTGCGTTTCATGTTTGGGTCCCGGGAGCAGAGAGCACAGTCCGCACATGTGCACTGGCGTCGTCATCTACTCGAAACTATGGCTAAATCTCGGATTACAGGCCACTTTTGACCACACGAAATCGTAGGCTAAGACATCGAGCTTCTATGATTTGAAAAGTGCTAAAGTTTGTGTTATTTGGAGACCCCAAATAAGTGCCCCAAGAACTCACATGATGGAGATCGCAAATCTAAAACATCTCTGGAAGTGCTCCATATGACACCAAAGTGCTATGGGTGAGTAAAACAATTTGTTTTATTACCGAAATAAGGCTCAGGTTGTAAAAAACGTTACTTTTCCTTTAACATTAGTGATTCCCCCTTTAATGTGGCCCCCTTTAGTGCACCACTCTGCGCTGTTTCTCACAAGACCAGGAAGTGCCCCAGTTTGACCCCTGAACAAGAGAGCAGGAGGAGGAGGAGGTCGGGAGAGTCCAGAGAGCAGGAAACAGAGTCCAGAGAGCAGGAAACAGTTTGTAAGCAGTCCTGCAGTAGCAGCGAAAAGTTTGAGGCAAACCAGGCGGAGCGGGGGGGCATGTGGATTGGAAATTTCAGATGGATGGATCAGAAATCTGAGACCCTATTGAACGAAGTTAAAGAGATAGCGCGTGTCGTTCACAGACACCAGAATGAACTCGTTCACAGTTCGTTCATCAGGCAGTAATACAGAGCGTTCAGTTCACGTTCACCCAAAATATGAACGCGTTCAGGGACAACACTGACTGTCTAAGTATGCATGGTTTGGTGTATGAATGAAACAACACACCTCCAGGTATGTTTATGATGAGGAAACAACATTATAGATGAGGAAATAGTGTAATATGGGCCCTTTAACAGTAGTCCTGTGCTGTCTCCTGCAGGCCCATGTGTGGCGGGGGTGGTAGGGCTGACGATGCCGCGGTACTGTCTGTTCGGAGACACAGTGACCACAGCGTCTCGGATGGAGTCCACAGGGATGCGTACGTCTCTCCTCTGATTCAGTAGATTCAAACGAGTCCAGAAGCATTCACACCTGAGAAGAAGGAAATCTGAACTTTAAACCCATCCAAGAATCCATGTTTGTAGAGGTCAAAAATACAGGGTTAGCAGCTTTTACACAGAATAAGACTTTATGGAGACACAAGGAGGACATCTGACAAACTTAGAACCTACAGACACACATGTACCTCTGTGCTCTAACTCGAGTAATGTGCAGTAGATATAAAACAGAATAATCACCATAAGATCACCGTGGAGACCTGCATGTTCTCTCAATGTGTACTAAACTAAGTAACAGTGGAAATCTAGTCTTGCTCCTCTCTCAGCTATCCCAGAGCATATTAATGGCTATAGCTAACCTATTTTTACAGATTTCTGACTTATTTTTGTTCCTTTCTTTCAGCATACAGAATCCACATTCACCAGAGCACTGTGAGGGTTCTGGAGGAGCTCAGCCTTGGATACAAAGTGGTGCTGAGGGGACGTACAGAAGTCAGGGTGAGATATTCAGTCAGAAAACACGTACTCCACTGTTTTAGTTAGAGCGGCTGCTTCAGTGAATCTTTATAAAGTTTTAAATGTGTCTCAGTGTACAATAATTGTTTGACAAATTGGAAAAATAATCACTGACTGGACGACTACTAAAACGATTCTATAGCACAGTCTATGGGACAGACTATTGGTACTTTGCAGTGGCATCACACTGGAGCGCTCTATATGTATGTTTATGTTCAGAAGGCGTGAAGAGTCCCTCAGTCGTCCAGGTAGAATCCATGATAAAAGAAGAAATTCAATTTGTCAACTGGACAAAGTTTGTTTGGTCGAAAACGTTTCGCCGCTCATCCGAGAGGCTTCGTCAGTTCTGGTTAGAGTGCTGGTAAGACACTTGCTTATATCTCGCTGCAGGGAGAAGCTAACTAGCTAACTACTTTCCAAAACTATCTCGCCTATTGCTTTCTGTCTTTTGTTCCTCTGGCGTCTAGATTAGCATACCTATTCATCCCTACACGACTGTTTTTCACACCTCTGGCCCTGACCTGGCTAGCCCTATTGTTTCTTTTGTTTGTTTGATCTAGGTTTAAAGGGATATGCCACCCCCAGGTCAAACTTGGGCATCTCCCCACAGTCCAGAGACTAAAATAAGTGGTGGAAAGCGTTTTCCTGGTGACCCAGTCATTGTCCAGGTCTGTCAGCACTGACCGCCGCGGTATCTGCAGCTACTCCGCGTTAGACTGGGAACTATTTTTCAGTGCGGAAAAAGACAGATGAAGCACACACCACGCTGACAGGGGAATCCCTGTTACGCACCAGGAAGGCAGTTCCCCTGTTACGCAGCGTGGTGTGTGCTTCGGCTGTGTTTTTCCGCACTGAAAAATAGTTCCCACCCAAAATGACCAAGTCAAGCTCTCCGTGTTGATTTGCACATTTATTTGCACTCGATATGAATGCGCACTACACAGAAAGTAATTGGGAAAAGCATCGAGCAAATTAATTCCTTTTGGCCGAAATCCTTCTCTGGCGCCGTTAGACTCCAGTCTAGAAGAAGAAGAAGAAGAAGTGAACTTTATTGATCTCACACTGGAGAAATTCTTCTCTGCATTTTAACCCATCCTATATATATATATATACATATATTAGGAGCAGTGGGCAGCACACACATTAGGGCGCCCGGGGACCATCTCCATGATCTTCTTGCTTCGGCTTGGTCAGGACCTAAGCTGGAGGTACCTATGGTGCATGTTTTGGGTTGGTGGGGGAAACCGGAGTGCCCGGAGGAAACCCACCCAGACACGGGGAGAACATGCAAACTCCACACAGAAAGGCTCGGCCGACCCGGGGATCGAACCCAGACCATGCATGCAAACGCCACACAGAACACACACGGAAAGGTCTGGGCGACCCGGGGATCGAACCCGGAACCTTCTTGCTGTGAAGCAAGAGCGCTAACCACTCTGCTACCGTGCCGCCAAGTCTAACGTGGAGTAGCTGCAGATACCGCGGCGGTCAGTGGCGACAGGCTCGGACAATGGCTGGGTGAGCAGGAAAACGCTTTCCACCACTTATTTTAGTATCTGGACTGTGGGGAGATGCCCAAGTTTGACCTGGGGGTGGCATATCCCTTTAAGAATGGAATTATAGATGGGAGACAAATAATGTCTGACTCCACCATTTCTGTTTAAAGAAGGATTCTCTTTCTTGACAAAATTGCCTCTTTAACTTCCCTCTCAAACCAGTTCTTTTCTCTGGCCAAGATCTGAACCTCACTGTCCTCAAAAGAATGGCCCGTGGCTTCTAGGTGAAGATGTACGGCAGATGAAGGTCCACTCTGGCACGCCCGTCTGTGTTGGTACATCCTCTTGTGAAGTGGCTGCTTGGTTTCCCCAATGTAGAGCTCACTGCAGTCTTCACTACACTGAATGGAGTAGACCACATTACTTTGTTTGTGGCTCGGTGTTTTGTCCTTTGGGTGGACGAGTTTTTGTCTTAAAGTGTTTGTGGGTTTGAAATAAACTGCGATTTCATATTTCAGATCAGGTTCAGATCTTGGCCAGGGAAAATAATTGGTTTGAGAGGGGAGTTAAAGAGGCTATTTTTGTCAAAAAAGAGAATCCTTCTTTAAACAGAAATGGTGGAGTCAGACATAATTTGTCTCCCATCTATAATTCCATTCTTAAAGGGATATGCCACCCCCAGGTCAAACTTGGGCATCTCCCCACAGTCCAGAGACTAAAATAAGTGTCTATAATTCCATTCTTAAAGGGACAGTGTGTAAGATTTTTACCCGTTAATTACTGAAATTGAAGATCCCATTCAAAAATACAGTGTTTTCCAAGCCTTTTCACTTCCATCATGAAATCAAAGTATTCTTTTGGACTTAGATATAGTCACATAAAAGGGGGATCTTCCCCATGCAGAGGCAGCCATTTTGAATACGAGAGCTGCAGAAGGACATTTGGGCTCCGCCTTCGACAAGGCTCGTGGTTTTGGGTAAACAACACAAGCATGCTGCCGGATCAGACGTCGTAATGGATCTAACACGTGTTTTGGACTAAATTGTTTTACTGGATTTTATTCGCTGGATCCTTACGGACAAATTGAGAGCAAGTTTATGGTGAAATACTGAGTTTGACCTGTGGAAAGCATTCTAACCTCGTTTTGTGCTTTTCCGTATAAAAGCCCCATGTGCTCGGGGAGTGATTGTTTTGCAGGGAAATGAATTGCATAGTCAAAAAGAGGAGACTGTAAGGTTTCATTTGATGTGTAGAGTGTCATGGTACATGATCGGGAATGTGTGTTTTCATGAGAAAAAACAAAAAACGGGACCGCGTTTTATTTATACAGTAGCGGCGCGCGGCTCGTGCGCGTGCCCGGGTGACCCTCGAGGTCTGCCGTAGCTAAAACAGAAAGTGCAATAGCACCATCCACCTATGCGCCACGAATCCTACACACTGGGGCTTTAAACCTAGATCAAACAAACAAAAGAAACAATAGGGCTACCCAGGTCAGGGCCAGAGGTGTGAAAAACAGTCGTGTAGGGATGAATAGGTATGCTAATCTAGACGCCAGAGAAACAAAAGACAGAAACCAATAGGCGAGATAGTTTCGGAAAGTAGTTAGCTAGTTAGCTCCTCCCTGCAGCGAGATATAAGCAAGTGTCTTACCAGCACTCTAACCAGAACTGACGAAGCCTCTCGGATGAGCGGCGAAACGTTTTCGACCAAACAAACTTTGTCCAGTTGACAAATTGAATTTCTTCTTTTATTATGTTCAGAATGTTCAGCAGTACCATAATGACCAGTGTTGTGCAGTAACACGTTACTAATAACGCGTTACTGTAACGCCGTTACTGTTGACAGTAACTAATACTGTAACACGTTACTTTTAAAATAAAGGAACTCAATTACCGTTACTAAACGGCGCGTTACCGCGTTACTGAACCTGCTCATTTTGAAACTGGCATCATGCGCGACTCGCATAGGCACAGGGGATTTTTTTTTCTCCCTTTGGTAAGGGCGGGATAAGTGATGATGATTGGCTAAAGCAGAGTAAGATTTCATGTTGAGCCAACCAGAGACACCCAGTGGGCGGTGGGCGGGTTCTACACACAATCCCAGCACACAGTAGTAGCGCACACACAATACACACACCCCGTGTCAGATGGAGAGTCCTGAGTCGAAGACAGAAGTATAGGCAGTATTTTAACCTCGTCGAGGTAAAAGGTAAAAACCTACATGTTACGTGCTCATTGTGTCAAAGACCAAAGACTTTGTCCACGTCCAATATAAGCAACTCGAATTTAATGAAGCATCTCTGGACGGCGCACGCTTCTGTTAAACTAGTGGCCCCCAGCAGGCCCCATGATGATAATCACATGCTAGGTGCCGTTAACAATGAAGGAGAGAGGAGTAGGAGGAGAGGAGGAGAGGAGGAAGAGGAAAGGAGGAGGAAGAGGAGAGGAGGAGGAGAGGAAGGGGCAGAAGAAGCAGGCCCCATGATGATAATCGCATGCTCGGTGCCGTTAGCAATGAAGGCCACGGTGACGGAGCCACGCCAGCCAAGCAGCAAAAGCTGTATAAGGCACTGTCAAAAAAAAAATCCAAATTATTTGACATTTTTTAACAAAAAAAAAAAAGGTAACGCATTAGTTACTTTCCTAGGTAACTAGTTACTTTTATAGTGTAGTAACTCAGTTACTTTTTTGGGTTAGTAACTAGTAACTGTAACTAATTACTTTTTCAATGTAACGTGCACAACACTGATAGTGACACAATGCAAACACAGCCAAAGCCATGTTTAACAGCCTGCAAAAAAAAATAAAGGATTTAAATAGCACATTTCCAAGACCCTGTGATCAATACAAGAATTCATGGTCCTGTTTAAGAGTTTGATTTGAAACAAAATGGTGAGGGTGACTAACTGAAAAACTACTGGATACTGCTATGTGTGAGAGACGTGCTTAACAGCACCCTTGCCGAAGCGTACCTGTAGTAGTTTAAAGTTTAAAATAAAGCTCAGATTAAAGTCTAACAAAGCCTCAGACAGAGCAGTGCCGACAGTTAACATCACACCTCTAGGGAATCAGCTGCAAAGTGTCAACAGGACAGTCTCTGGACAGTTTAGCTTCACTTCAGCCATGTTATTCTGATTGTTTGTGCTCAGAGCAAAGGCATCGAGGAGACGTACTGGCTCACCGGGAGAACCGGCTTCACCAAACCTCTGCCCATTCCCCCAGAGGTCAAGACAGGGTAAGGAGCTCCCTGTAGGCTGCTCTGGCTCAGGTGCATGCGCACTCAAAATCTTATTATTATAGATTTTTGGACTTATAAGATTACATCAATGAAATGTAAAAAGCTAAATCTACCTGTTTTTTCTCATCATGTTTCCACTGGTCACTCATATCAGATTTTGCAGTTTACCTATCATTAGAGGAATCTGAAAGGTCCTGAAATCAGATTATAATCAGATTTTGGTGCATGTGAACAGGGCCACTGCTTCACTCTTCTCTCTCACCCCTTCCCTCTGCCTGTTCCCCCTGAGCTGATCCTCCTCCTGAGCTTTCCTCCCTCCTGCTGTAGACTTCACTGATGTGTCCTGATTGGTCCACAGGCAGATGGCCCACGGGCTGCAGATGGCTGAGATAGCGCAGTACAAGAAACGGAAGGAACAAGAACGACTTTTAAAGAAGAAAAACTGAGGTAGTGTTATGCATTTCTACAAATGTATAACATTACTGCAACTGTACTACACAGTACTGCAACTGTACTACACCAGGGCTCTCAAGTTTTGAGCGGGGTCGTGCGTGAGACTGCGTAATTTCCGAGGAGGGGAAGGGGGGGGCGCGAGTGAACAATTTTTCCCGAGGAGCGGGGGATGGGGGTGCTTCAATTGCGTGAGAAATGCCGTGTCAATGCGTGAGACTTGAGAGCCCTGTACTGTAAATGTTTGTCTAAAGAGCAAACTTAAACTACAAAGCAACTAATGAGAGTTATATAAATGAAGTTATTACCTGATGGTTCTCAGTTTGTTTTATCATCTCCTCCTGTTCAGTCGCTGTCCTTATCACTGAGCGCGCACTGCACTGTCAACAGTCTGCCCAACAACAGAACAATCTATTAATAAAAGGGCGCGGCGCCTGATATCTGAGATTTTTTTGCGGGGAGCGGGACGGGGAGGAGGGAGGAGGAGTTTTTTTTGCTGAAAACGCGCGGTGCCTGCATAAACTGAGCCACACAGACCGATTTTCTGGGCACAAAAAAAAAAAAAAAAAGTTTCAGCGTGAGAAATGCCATGTGTGGCGTGTGAGTCGAATTGCGTGTGTCACACTCTCAATGCGTGAGACTTGAGAGCCCTGATTTCTACAAATGTATAACATTACTGCAACTGTACTACACAGTACTGCAACTGTACTACACAGTACTACAGTAGTCGCACTCGGCAGACAGACACAGAAATGCAGTTTAAAAACATATTGATTTGACTCACTATGAAACCTTTTACTGACAAAACTCATTTCTTCTTTATGAATTTATAAATTACTTTACATTTGCAAAGCTTCGTCTGAATGAAAAACTGGAACAACACAGAGCTGTTTATAAAAATGTAAATGTGTGTGCTGATGTATGTTCTGATGAAGAGACTCAAACCACAATCTCTGAGGTGATGAGAGAAACTGTAGTGGAGCTGTGATGGACCATCATTTCAGTCATTTGTACCTTTTATTTTTATTACATTTTATTACATATTTTTATTATATTGTTTACTTCTTCCCCTGGACTTTTGCAACACTTTTTTACCATGTACTATTATTGCTGTTATTAGTACTTCTGACTATCTCAGCGAGTCAGTGGTTCTTCTGATCCTAAACATTTCATTGCTTTGTTGACCCTGTGTTGATTCTGCATATGACAAATAAACAATCTTGAATCTTGAATCTTGAATTTTAAAGTGAAACGGAGGTTTCCAGGTGAACGCAGCCACAAGTCCAGTACTGATGCTCCTGTATACTGTCCCATGTAAGTACATGCTCTCTCTTTGTCCCTCTCTCTGCAGATGGACCTGCAGTGTGGCCAGCTCTCAGAGCAACATGAAGCAGGCCCTTCACAGTGAAGATGATCTCACACGTGCGAGTGGTGATGCAGCTGTACGGCCGCGAGGAGGAGCCCGACTTTATGATGGCACACCACTGAACATGACTATACAAACCTAGTGTTAATAATATATTTAACTATTATCCATACTGTTGAAACACTGGTCTTTATTCAAGAGATATATAATAAGTCCTCCTCAGCAATGATTAGATGAAGTTGACTTGTGAGCTTTAAGTCATGTTAGAACATTGTTACCTCATCAAAACATACCTGGAGTCGTGTTTTATTTCATTCACACATGCTTGAGTCTGTTACTTAGTCTGTCTACATCTCCCAAGCTCAAAATGCCCTGTTCCACATTGTGATGTCACGAAATGGTAGTTTTCAAGTGGACAGCTCCTTTTATCTTTGATTCTGTAGAGACTGGCAAGTCTAGTGAAGGTATAGAGCAGGGGTCTTCAACGTTTTTCAGGCCAGGGACCCCCAAACAGATGGCGAACTGGGCCAGGGACCCCCTACTATATATACGGCATAGAATTGTGTTTTATATTAAATTGAGCTTAGTGTCATGTATAAACATTGCTACTCTGTTATGGTACATCCAATACAAGGAAATAATACACAGGTTAATACTGTATTTTACACTATAAAATATAAAATTATATTATTTTAAAGTGAAATCAAAAGATTTCGCGACCCCCCTGCAGTACCTCCGCCACCCCCCTAGGGGTCGCGACCCCCCCTGTTGAAGACCTCTGGTATAGAGTTTAAAAACACATTGGAGCACTTACCACATGACATCACAAGGTGGAACAGGGTTGCAGGGTTTGAAATGATGAGATAAACGACGTAACAGAAATACCGCCCTCTAGTGGTCTTATTGTGTGACTCAATGGTCTTGGCATAATGGATTTTAAAGGGACAGTGTGTAAGATTTTTACCCGTTAATTACTGAAATTGAAGATACCCATTCAAAAATACAGTGTTTTCCAAGCCTTTTCACTTCCATCATGAAATCAAAGTATTCTGTTGGACTTAGATATACAGTGGTACCTCACCTTACGAAACGCCTTCACGTTAAATTTTGGTCTTACGAAACGCGAAATCTCAAAAATTCAAATAATGCGCGTTCAGCCACACACATTATACGCTTTTCTCAGACTGGATTTAAACTTTTCTCACATTTGTCTCTCGTTTAAGCACTCAAACTTTCATAGAATTTCAACAAAATGTATTAATAGTAGTAGTGAACGGGACTGCGTTTTATTTATACATTAGCGGCGCGCGGTTCGTGCATAGGTACGCGAGCTGTCCGCATTACGGCGTGCCTGGGTGACCCTCGAGGTCTGCCGTAGCTAGAACAGGAATTGCAATAGCACCATTCACCTATGCGTCACGAATCCTACACACTGAACCTTTAAGGTTATGAGTAGGGCTGTCAGTTTAACACCCATCCATCCGTCCATTTTCTGATCCTCATCCCAGCCGCTTCACACTTGGCTGCAAACCGCCGCAATGCACGCTGGAGGTCCCGGTTCGATGAAGCCATCAGGACAACATCATCTGCAAACAGCAGAGATGAGATCCTGTGGTTCCCAAACTGGATCCCCTCCGGCCCCTGACTGCGCCTAGAAATTCTGTCCATAAATATAATGAACAGAACCAGGTGACAGTTTAACACGTTAATTAGATTAATTAATTAATTACATTGCAAATTAACATGTTTTTAAAAATAGTGCAATTATGAATGGCAATGCAATGTGTGCATTTTAAATTTGGCCCACTGAATGACCTGTAGGCGACTTGGCAGTGACTTCTACCTGCGTCGCTAATCAAACAAATAAAAGCTGTGTCTCAGTTCGCAGTGTGCACAGTTCGGAGTGTGGTTTTATACATACGTTACTAATGCACCCTGAAAACCGCAGTCATTTCCATGGAAATCGGGGCATGGACCAACTGCGTGAAGATGCACACTTCGCGCACTCATATATCCAAGCATGCACCGCACGCTACTTCTTCTACGGGAAAAAATTGAGTTGGCGGCTGCATCTGGTAGTTGCGGGACCTGTCTCATTTTGCCGACGCCCATGCGGTCCGCGGACTGCACTCAGGACTGCGCACACTGCGAATTGAGACACGGCTAAAGCCTGGTGGAAACTGGCATGAGCTGTGTCTCAATTCGCAGTGTGCACAGTTCAGAGTGTGGTTTTAAAGATCCCATGACATGGTACTTCTTGATGCTTTTATATGGCTCCTTAATGGTTCCCTAATACTGTAAATGAATCCTTCTTCAAAATCAACACTCAGTGCATGAGAAACAGAGATAAGATGAAAAAGAGTAATTTTTCTCTCTCTGAACAGGCCATTATGGGACTTGTTGCTTGAATGCAAATGAGGAGAAAAGAGATGGCCTATAGTAGAGGGTGGGGGCGTGGCCAAATGCTCCGCTCTCGCTCTGAGCTGACCCATTTCCGTGTTTTTGCACGGGGGGAGAGATTTGAAGCGTTCCATTGAAAAATAAACACATTTCCACAGAAAATAAAATTAAACCACTGCTGTTCAAAGGTCCAGAGGCTCAGATAAAGGACTTCCGAGCCTAGAAACACTCGGACGTGCCTCCAGGCAAATAAAAAAACGCATTTCGCATTGCGTAGCTCCTCCGCAGTCCAAACTCTCTGGGCGTGATTTACAGAGACGCTGAGTACAGACAGACGAGGGTGGAACTGCATTTGCATTTCTTTTTTCGATCTGACGTCAATAAGGTGCCTTGTTCAAAATCGCCCGTTTGAGCTCCGATTTTTTGTAACGCAGAAAAGGATCGCAAATGCTCAGTTTAGACATTTCGCAACTTTTAACCATGGGGGGGGGGCTAAACAGGGTAGGGGAGCTCACATTAACGTTCAAAAACCTCAGAAAGTGAAAATTTCATGCCATGGGACCTTTAAGGGCACTCCGGACTGTGCATACTTCCGCAGTCCGGAGTGTACTCTGCGGACCGCATGGGCGTTGGCGAAATGGGACAGGTCCCGCAACTACCAGATGCAGATGCCGACTCCATTTTCTCCCGTAGAAGAAGTAGCGCACGGTTCACGCCCCAATTTCCAATGGAAACGACTGCGGTTTTCAGGGTGCATTTTAACATGCATGGGACAAAAACGAAATGGCAGCAGTGATGTATGCGCCGTTAAAAACCACACTCCGAACTGTGCACACTGGGAATTGAGACACGGCTATGGAATCGACTCGAGGAGTGCATATCCTTGCAAGGACCTTTGAAAGCTAAGTTTATTTATAAAAAGCTCGAAGACGGGACTATCAACAAGAACGCGGTGATTTGTAGCTGAACACATCCAGACAAGTTCCATTGTTACCAGTGATACTGCTAGCGTGAGCGCACTTCGCCAAACCACGCTTGCAGAATTTGGGAAACAAACTCAATCACAAAGTGGGTTCTCTATCTCGATTAAAATGCAATTAATTAATTACAAATCCTGTAATGAATTCGATTAATTTTTTTAATCACCTGACAGCCCTAGTTATGAGATCATGTAAAGTCCTTCGCACACTGGTCACAGCTGTATGGTCTTTCTCCAGTGTGGACTCTCATATGTGATACTAGGGAGCTGGACTGAGAAAATGTCTTGTCACAGACTTGACAGATGTACGGTTTCTGTCCAGTGTGGACTCTGGTGCGTTTTTGGAAATCTGCTGATGTAGAAAAAAGCTTTCCACACTGGTCACATTCAAATGGCTTCTCTCCATTGTGGATTCTCATTTGTGCATTGAGTGCACTAGACTGTTTAAAGGTCCCATGACATGGTACTTCTTGATGCTTTTATATGGCTCCTTAATGGTTCCCTAATACTGTAAATGAATCCTTCTTCAAAATCAACACTCAGTGCATGAGAAACAGAGATAAGATGAGAAAGAGTCATAAATGTCACTCTGGAACACTCCATTATGGGCGTTGTTGCTTGAATGCAAATGAGGAGGACAGAGATGGCCTATAGTAGCGGGTGGGGGCGTGGCCAAACTCTCCACTCTTTCCTTTTCAGCTGTGCCCTGTGCGCTCTGACCCACTTCCGTGTTTTTGCGCGGAGGGAGAGATGAGAAGCATTCCATTTAAAAATAAACACATTTCCACAGAAAATAAAATTAAACCACTGCTGTTTCAGATATCCACAGGCTCAGATAAAGGACTTTCGAGCCTAGAAACACTCGCAAGTTCCTCCAGGCAAATAAAAAAACGCATTTTGCATTGCGTAGCTCCTCCGCAGTCCAAACTCTCTGGGCGTGATTTACAGAGACGCTGAGTAGAGACAGACGGGGGTAGAACTGCATTTGCATTTCTTTTTTCGAGCTGACGTCAATAAGTTTCCTTGTTCAAAATCGCCCGTTTGAGCTCTGATTTTTTCTAACGCAGAAAAGGATCGCAAATGCTCAGTTTAGACATTTCGCAACTTTTAACCATGGGGGGGGGGGGGGCTAAACAGGGTATGGGAGCTCACATTAACGTTCAAAAACCTCAGAAAGTGAAAATTTTATGCCATGGGACTTTTAAAGTCCTTCCCACACTGGTCACAGCTGTATGGTCTTTCTCCAGTGTGGATTCTGTAGTGCATTTTGAGTGTTGAAGCATTTGGCCACTTCTTTCCACACTGGTCACATGTGAAGCCCATTCTGTTGATGGGTTTTGGAGCTCTGTGTAAGAACAAAGAAAAAGAAGTAACATGAGTAAAAATACAATATTATAAATAACTGCATTGTATATGGATTTACGTAAGAGAGTTTAGTTTTGTATCGCAGTTGATTGGTATGTAGAAATGCTTCATTACCAAGAAAGTTTAAATTCAAAATCTAGAGCTCAGCAAATGCATTCCTAGCCGGACTTTTTCTGAGAGTTGGACTCAGGTAGTGAAGCAGAAGAGCAGTTTATGGAAGAAGAGCAGCAGCAAGGGAGTCCTGGAAGTCCTTCAGAGAAAACAAAAAGGGTCTGAAGGTTCAATCCCTCAAAAGGTCTGGTTCATTCCTGTCCTTAAAAGCAGCTTCTTCTGTGTCCAGTCACCGCCCTTTCTCTGTCTCTGGTCCTTTCTCAGCTGCTGCAGTTCAATCAGGAGCCAGTGGGGGTGGACGGCTTTGTAAATCTCATTATGCTGTTCCATCAAAAAATTTAAAAATTTAAAAAAGAACAAGTGTGTATGAACCAGGTGGATGAGTGGATGGAGCTGTGGGGTGATGGTCTGAGGCAGAGGTGTGAAGGTATTGTCCGGGTGTCATGGTGAAGACACAAGAAACAGCCTGGTGGAGATTTGATTCAATTTCTCAATTTAACATAGCACCATCAAACTGTTACAGCTGCATCTCCCAACATTTGTGTCAAACATAACTTCATCTACTCCATGACCACTGATAATGACCTCCAACTAAAATGATGTTCAGGGTCTCTTAATGGCTGAGTTCTTCTTCAGATACAGATGAGAGAGTAAATGAATAATACTAGTATCGTCTTTATATGATGTTTGGGCCATGTTTTACTGTGTTTTAAAGCTAAATTACCAATATTCAACAGGTTTGTAACATCCTGTATCATCTAGAGCCAGTGTCATGACTTGGTCACCTTGGTCACACACTTCTCTCCTTTGTGGATTCTCACCCCCCCCCCCCCCCCCCCGCGATGCCGTTAGGGGCAATTGCCCAGGTGGCCCCGTCAAAGAACGCTAGATTTTTGTCCTGATTTTGCACTGCTGATTGTGGATAAGCGCTCAGAGTCTTAAAAATGTATAAAATCTGAATGCACGTAGCTTACTACCAAAGATGTACATGGTCAGAATTTGATTTAAATAAACAGGTGCCGGTGTTGTGATCATTTGTGAATCTTGGCTGAATAAATTTGTTGTGGTTATTGGGTGCTACAGGCCTCCATCTGCTTCAAAAGAGGTGTTACATTCATTAAAGCATCTTTTGGATAAATGAAATGACACTGAGCTTCTTATGGCTGCAGATTTGAACTGGGACTGGCTAAATGCAACTTTTGATGAACTGAGGAGGTTTTGGGACTCTAATAATCTCAGCCAGTTTAGTCAATCTGCCCCGAAGGCCTAATCTCAAAAGTCCAGAGAAATCCACTTTGAGAAGAGCATTTATGAGGCATGTTTGTTCAAATCCACTTTGAGTTCATTTGAACAAACATGCCTCATAAATGCTCTTCTCTGCGTGTCTTCAGTAATGACTTGAGTGATTATTGTGCTCTTGGGAAAAAGAATTCATGAACAAGGTTTACACAACCATAATAAGCCAATTAAATATAGCGCAAACACATTGACAATCACACACAGGGCAGTGACCTCCAGGAGACTGCGGAGACTGTCCGCTGACGCGTGCGTCATGATGTAAGCGCACACTGCACTCCTGTTTGCAAGGCAACAGTGCGTGTTTTGAACACACTTGATTATATTTCTGGAGATTTCCATTCCAAAATGGACCCCTCACAAAAGAGATGATGTGTCTCAAGGGGCAATCCAGGGTACAAACTACACTCAACAAAAATATAAACGCAACACTTTTGTTTTTGCTCCCATTTTTCATTAGATGGACTTAAAGATCTAAAATTCATTCCAGATACACAATATTACCATTTCTCTCAAACATTGTTCACAAATCTGTTTAAATGTGTGATAGTGAGCACCTCTGCCCCGCCGAGACAATCCATCCCACCTCACAGGTGTGCCACATCAAGATGCTGATCTGACATCATGATTAGTGCACAGGTGTACCTTATACTGCCCACAATAAAAGGCCACCCTGAAATGTGCAGTTTTGTCTCACAGCAAAATGACACAGATGTCACAAGCATTGAGGGAGCGTGCAATTGGCATGCTGACAGCAGGAATGTTAACCAGATCTGTTGCTCGTGCATTGAATGTTCATTTCTCCACCATAAGCCGTCTCCAAAGGCGTTTCAGAGAATATGGCAGTACATCCAACCGGCCTCACAACCGCAGACCACGTGTAACCACACCAGCCCAGGACCTCCACATCCAGCAGGTTCACCTCCGAGATCGTCTGAGACCAGCCACTCGGACAGCTGCTGAAACAATTGGTTTGCATAACCAAACAATTTCTGCACAAACTGTCAGAAACCGTCTCAGGGAAGCTCAACTGCATGCTCGTCGTCCTCATCGGGGTCTTAACCTGACTCCAGATCGTCGCCGTCACAGACTTGAGTGGGCAAATGCTCACATTCGATGGCGTCTGGCACGTTGGAGAGGTGTTCTCTTCATGGATGAATCTCGGTTTACATTGTTCAGGGCAGATGGCAGACAGCGTGTGTGGCGTCGTATGGGTGAGCGCTTTGCTGATGTCAATGTTGTGGATCGAGTGGCCCATGGTGGTGGTGGGGTTATGGTATGGGCAGGCATCTGTTATGGACGAAGAACACAGGTGCATTTTATTGATGGCATTTTGAATGCACAGAGATACCGTGATGAGATCCTGAGGCCCATTGTTGTGCCATACATCCATGAACATCACCTCATGTTTCAGCAAGATAATGCACGGCCCCATGTTGCAAGGATCTGTACACAATTCTTGGAAGCTGAAAATGTCCCAGTTCTTGCATGGCCAGCATACTCACCGGACATGTCACCCATTGAGCATGTTTGGGATGTGCTTGACCGGCGTATACGACAGCGTGTACCAGCTCCCACTAATATCCAGCAACTTCGCACAGCCATTGAAGAGGAGTGGACCAACATTCCACAGGCCACAATTGACAATCTGATAAACTCTATGCGAAGAAGATGTGTTGCACTGCATGAGGCAAATGGTGGTCACACCAGATACTGACTGGTTCTGAGTCCCCAGACCCCCAATAAAGCAAAAAAAAAAAAAAAAATGCACATTTCAGGGTGGCCTTTTATTGTGGGCAGTCTGGGGCACACCTGTGCACTGGTCATGATGTCGGATCGGCATCTTGATGTGGCGCACCTGTGAGGTGGGGTGGATTGTCTCGGCGGGGCAGAGGTGCTCGCTGTCACACATTTGGACAGATTTGTGAACAATGTTTGAGAGAAATGGTAGTGTTGTGTATCTGGAGTGAATTTTGGATCTTTGGGTCCATCTCAGGAAAAATGGGAGCAAAAACAAAAGTGTTGCGTTTATATTTTTGTTGAGTGTAGATTGTGTGTCTACCTACATAACAAAAGTCCTGTTGTCTGTCTACTCCCTTCCACACTGCAAAATAGACGAGGTGATCGAGGCCACGTCATTCACTTTGTTGTGAAATAAATCCCCCTGTACTAACCTAATTCTTTCAAGAATGTCTTGAAAGTGAAAGTTTTGGCCTCTTTTTATGAAACTGTAGAAATATCGAGCTTGAAGCAGCAACACTGAGGTTCTATGCCCCAAAAATCAAACAGAATTCTACTAATCGTTCCAACAGAATTTCTTTTAATTTATTTCAACGTAATATTGTGGCCAATGTCAAGAGCATATTGTACTAATATTCCTCCTTAAATATCTGGTTTGTGTCTTGAAATGTTGCTATGGCTTAGATATGGTTTTACTATTCCACTGTATACAAATGATTGTGCTGCTTTTATTGGTTTGTCTTGTTGTATAATTTGTAATCCTATGTTTGTATTGCATTGTATGTCTTTTTACCCACTTTCTTCCATCAACACGGAGGACCAAATGTGCAGAATGTGGCTACAGCTGTAGAGCAGGTCTACCCTCTCCTGTTTAAAGGAAAATTAACATTTTTTTACAATCTGAGCCTTCTTTCGGCAATAAAACAAGTAGTTTTACTCACCCATAGCACTTTGGTGTCACTTGGAGCAGTTTCTTAGAAGTTATGTTGTAGCCGTTCTGTTCTACTAATGATCCCGTATCCGTTAGCGTGAGTGCTCGGGGCAAATGTTTGCGGTCTCCAAATAACACAAACTTTAGCACTTTTCAAATCACAGAAGATCGCTGTGTCAGCGTAGACTTTTAGTGGATTCCAAAACGGCCTGAAACCCGATATCGCAACAGAAAAGTAAAGTTCAGAGCGGTTTACAAAACAGCTGAGTTCACGCATGCGCACTGTCCTCTCTGATGACGTCATCAAATGAAACTATAGCTGGATATCGGGTTTCAGGCCGTTTTGGAATCCACTAAAAGTCTACGCTGACACAGCGATCTTCTGTGATTTGAAAAGTGCTAAAGTTTGTGTTATTTGGAGAGCGCAAAGTAATGCCCCGAGCACTCACGCTAACGGATACGGGATCATTAGTAGAACAGAACGGCTCAACATAAGTTCTGCGATACTGCTCCAATTGACACCAAACTGCTATGGGTGAGTAAAACTAATTGTTTTATTGCCGAAAGAAGGCTCAGATTGTTAAAAAAAAAAACGTTAATTTTCCTTTAAGTGTCAGAGATCTGTCCTCACTATTATTAGAGAAAAGTCCAGATTGGTTCTATTTTTGTTTCGTAATCAGTTCTTGCTCAAATGAATTTCAGGACTTGAAAAAAGTCTACTATATACTACAGAGTGTAGTAAGAAATGTCAGGGTGCATTCAAACAGCTCAGAGACACTATAGAGCGCACATACACAGATAACTGTGTCAGTGCGAACAGACAATGTGAGTGGTGACTGTTGTGTTAGCGAAGTGCGAGCCTTGATAACGTGTCATCCTGTTGGCAGAGGGCGAAGGCACTGCTCTTCCTGAAGCGTGTGGGGATCATGCATTGTGACCTGAAGCCAGATAACATCATGATGATCCAGCACGTCAGGAGCCGCTGTGCATCAAGACTCTCAACCTGGGAGAGGAGAGGCACACGCTCTACTACAGGTAAAGAACCACCTCGATACTGCACTAACTTCTGTAGTACTTTAAGTACTACAGGTCTGTGACTATCTTTTTTCCATCTCTTAATTCAAGTATAATTACTACACTGGGCTATGATACTTTACTCAAGTACTGCAAGTATTAGTGTGGTACTTTACTCAAGTGCAAGTCCATTAAGTATGTGAGTCTGGTACTTAAAGGAAAAGTAACGTTTTTTACAATCTGAGCCTTATTTCGGTAATAAAACAAGTTGTTTTACTCACCCATATCACTTTGGTGTCATATGGAGCACTTCCGGAGATGTTTTAGATTAGCGTTAGGCTAACATAGCTCGGGGCATTCCCCGAGCATGTAATATGCCCCGTGCGGGCTCCAAATAACACAAACTTTAGCACTTTTCAAATCATAGAAGCTCGATGTCTTTAGTCTACGATTTCCTTTGGTCAAAAGTGCCTGTAATCCGAGATTTAGCCATAGTTTCGAGTAGATGAGGACGCCAGTGCGCATGCGCGGAGTCACATCTTATTTCACTCTCAGCTCCTGGGACCCAAACATGGAACGCAAAGCTGTAAATTATGGATAAATCTCGGATTACAGGCCACTTTTGATTCAAACAAAATCGTAGACCAAGACAAGAGAGCTTCTATGATTTGAAAAGTGCTAAAATTTGTGTTATTTGGAGCCTGCACGGGGCATATTACATGCTTGGGGAATGCCCCGAGCTATGGCTATAAGTCGCGCTAGGCTAACGGCGTTAGCCTAACGCTAATCTAAAACATCTCCGGAAGTGCTCCATATGACACCAAAGTGCTATGGGTGAGTAAAACAACTTGTTTTATTACCGAAATAAGGCTCAAATTGTAAAAAACGTTACTTTTCCTTTAACTCAAGTACAAGTACTAACCTACAGGATTGTGTTAGCGACTGGAGGATAAGTACTACTTACTTTAGTTCAGGAGACACACTGCACTGAACACCTGTCCAACGCCACACTGATAATTCCACACTGACAATCTGAAATATCTCCCGAAGGAAGAAGAGGGACTCTCAGTAGAGTTTAAGCCAATCACAACAGCTCGAGCTGCTGCGATAATAAAACAATAGTGTTTTTCAGTGAATGAACATGTAGCATCACCTACAGTTTGTAACATTTGGCAACTTGTTAGATGCTAACAGGTCTGGACTGGGACAAAAAAATGGCCCTGGCATTTTTGGCTTAGACCAGCCCCTCATAATTAGTCCTGGTTCAGACCTGATTTAGACCTGATTAGTCCTGGTTTAGTCCTGGTTCAGACCTGGTTCAGTCCTGGTTTAGTCCTGGTTTAGTCCTGGTTCAGACCTGATGTAGTCCTGGTTTTAGTCCTGGTTCAGACCTGATGTAGTCCTGGTTTAGTCCTGGTTCAGTCCTAAATTGTGGGCCGGTCTCTAAGTAAAAAAAAAAAAGAAGGGCATCGGCCCCTAGAAATGCCCGGTATGCCCGATTACCAGTCCAGGCCTGGATGCTTACACAAGTGTCTGCTTGCACAGCGCTCCGGAGGTGCTGCTGGGCGCTCTGGTCAGTGAGGCCATAGACATGTGGTCTGTGGGCTGCATCGTTGCTGAAATGTTCCAGGGAGCTAAACCTTTTCTGCTGGAGGATGAGGAGGACCTGGTCAGTTTGACTGGGAGAGACACTGAAGACCCGTGGGGCCTAAGGAACAAAGACAAAGCACCTTATACCAGGAGCCCCCCCCCCCCCCCACTAGATGCTGGCACACTTCACACAGTTTGTGATGTTGTGTCAGCCTGCTGAGAGCCGCAGGGCCCTCCTCCTCTGCCTCACCCGTGCAGAGCCCTCCTCCTCTGCCTCACCCGTGCAGAGCCCTCCTCCTCTGCCTCACCCGTGCAGGGCCCTCGTCCTCTGCCTCACCCGTGCAGAGCCCTCCTCCTCTGCCTCACCCGTGCAGAGCCCTGGCTTTCAGGTCAGTCTCCTCTTTGTCTTTTGGATGGATTATTCAAATCTAAGATTACACACTTGAATTTACTCTAATAAATGTATTCTTTCTTTATGTCCATAAGCCACCTAGAAGCCACAGCCCTTGACCCCCTCTGCTGCCTCTCTGGCGCCCCCTGTGGGACCACAAGAGGGTGGTCCACATGGGCCCAAAACTCCCATGAGGACCACCCTCTTGTGGTGAGTGTTTTCACCAGTGTGTTTGTGTATGTAGAATAACATGTACCGGTATGTAACATAACATGTATGTTTTTTTTATCAGATTCCAGGTTGGCATCTGACGCCCCCGCTGTGGCCGCACGTGGACGACGCCCAGTATGTTCAGGTATGTTAAAGCCTCGCCCACTGTCACAAGTTACACAGTACTAGTCACTCACATCAGATCGTACTAGAGATCAGGATCAATTCACTGTGACTTGTTGAGCACTCTGATCACTTGGTGGTTTGTTTTCAAAGTTTGACTGAAGTGTTGTCTGGGTAGCTGGTCTTGCCCACACATCACTGCCTGTGGCTGGTTCATGCTGTGGATCTTTGGGATGTAAACAGTCTGTCCTGTGACCAGAGGAGCCGTAGGAAGAGCAGTACTGGTGAGACTTGAGGAGCACCAGGTATACACTGCGGTTAGGTCCATTAACACATGCTGTGTAAAGGCATGAAGCCTGGTAACAAGTATCACTGTATTCACATTAGTGACACTCATTTCTGAATGTCACAGAGTCCTGCCCCGGATGTGCCAAGAGTGTCTGTGCCTTCTCTCCTGTTGTGAGCAATCGTGCGCCAGCAGCACAACAACATGACCTGGGACTACGCCAGAGCTGGGTCATAACAGGCAGTCGATCATGGACGTTAGTCACTCAGAACCATCAGCCTGTTTCCAGCAGAGCAGAGCGAGAGCAGTCAGTCCTTTTCCTCAGAAGCACAAGACCATGACGCTGCCCCCTGCAGGAGATGTCCATGATGCTCTGACACTGTGGACTCACCATCTCAGCAGATGACAAGTAAAAAAAAAATTGCAGGCTTACTGCAATGTGACTATGGGAAACACGATTGTACAGCTGGTCTGTACTGATCCTACAGGTTTGTATTGACATGTGTATGTTCAGCAGAGTATGTCTGCCTTTTCTCTAATACGTGTGTGTGTTTTAGATACTTGAAATGTCTCGTCATTGGAACAGATAATGACACAGTCCATGTGAATCCTGGAGGTGCTGCATTAAAGGTACGTGTGAACTGTGGCATTTTGCAGAAAATGTTTATTATGTTAATGCAAATGTAACTGTACGTAAATCTAAAGTCTCTCTTCACAGTGAAGGAGGCCAATGCCCCACCTCCTGGACACTGAACAGGGATCTACCAGGAAGAACTGAAAGTATAGGACAAAAATCAGGCTCCACAACAACACAGAGCAGGCTACAGTCCAACACAGCAGGATGTGCCGATGACTGAAGGACTTGAGAAGAAAACGGGTCCACGGTAGAAGGCTGCAAAAGGTTGTCTCAGTCACGTGTTCATGTGCTGGAGGTATATTCTGTAGCTCATGTTTGACTCTGACTCTGCAGATGCCTCCAGAGACGGACCAGTGCACCCTCTGCTGGACATGCTCTCAAAGTGCACTCGTTTCCAGCCCACGCAAAAGTCTACAAATGTGTAGCACATGAACACAGAACTTGAAGAACATTCAAATGCTTTTGTATATACGTTTGGGACAAGAAATACAGTACGAGACACACTGTTTCCTTAAACCTACCAGGCACCAACGAAGAGGAGGATGGCCAAACTTGCCCTCTCAAAATAAAGGTTTTGAAATATTTTCCAACAGAGTACCTATTTTCATGAGCACCCTTAGTTATATAGATACCATCAGCTCCCTGTTTTTACACTCTTGGTTTTTACTCTTTATTTTACAATGGTTCTCACGTAAGCATCAGTTCACAGTCTTTATTTTAAAAATGTATTCGGATATTATTAATAGACCGAGGTTATTACAAATATTTAGTTCATTGGGGCCCTGAAAGTTCACTAAATGAGGGGGAAATGTGTAACATGGAGATAAATAAATGTAGATGAGTAAATGACAGAAATAAGAGAATAAGAAGAACCCAGATCACATGTAAATATTGTGTTCACACCTGATACTGAGACCTCTTGTTGTACTGGCGGCTAGAGTTAGAAGAACAGTTTTGAAGGTTTGTTAGTAGATGTGTTGATGTTGACACAGTTGAACTGAGTCAAACCTCATATTAAACTCTTACAGAACATGCTGTGTGGTGCATATGCAGAGCTGTCATCTTATTAAACAAGACCCTCATGTGGTTACTCCAAAAACCTTCAAGGGATAGCTATTTTGTTTTGTTTTTTGTCTTGTTTTGTTCCTGAAGAGAGACGTATTAGTGAAAAATGCTATGAGTCATAATGATCAACAAGTTACAACTGAAAATGGACCTTCTGTAATCATTTGACTGTATCCAAAATGAGTGTCTATCGTGAGAACCTTCTTTATCGTAAGCCTACATCACCTACCCGATGCAATGTGCAGTAGTTTCATTTTGTTGTATTGTAACAGTCCTCTGAAGGGAAGGTGATGTTATATTGTTTTCTGTGAGTCCCCTCTTTCAGCTCCAGATCATGTTTGTAGAGATGTAAACTCCAGGATGAGCAGTGCGTGCAGATATACACAACATGACTCTACAACTATAAAGACACAATATTCTGACAGACACAATTGAGTGTAATTATAACTTCTGTAGTAGAAACATGTAATATACTATTTAAACTTGGAAATTAGCATTCTTGCTATAATCTGGCATATTTACACTGCAATGCTGCAAATGTTCATTAATATGCACTGTCCCTATTAAATAAAGAATAAAATAATCTTAAGATGCGTGAAAAGTCCCTCAGTCGTCCAGGTAGAATCCATGATAAAAGGAGAAATTCAATTTGTCAACTGGACAAAGTTTGTTTGGTCGAAAAAGTTTCGCCGCTCATCCGAGAGGCTTCGTCAGCTCTAATCAGAATGCTGGTAAGACACTTGCTTATATCTTGCTGCAGGGAGGAGCTAACTAGCTAACTACTTTCCGAAACTATCTCATTAGTTTCAGTCTTTTGTTTCTCTGGCGTCTAGATTACCATACCTATTCATCCCTACAACGACTGTTTTTCACACCTCTGGCCCTGACCTGGCTCAGCAAGATATAAGCAAGTGTCTTACCAGCACTCTAACCAGAACTGACGAAGCCTCTCGGATGAGCGGCGAAACGTTTTTGACCAAACAAACTTTGTCCAGTTGACAAATTGAATTTCTTCTGTTATCAATAATAATAATACATTTTATTATTTCAGGCGCCTTTCTGGACACTCAAGGTTGCCTTACAACAAGTATAATATACATCAGGGGTCTTCAACGTTTTTCAGGCCGGGGACCCCCAAACAGATGGCGAACTGGGCCAGGGACCCCCTACTATATATACGGCATAGAATTGTGTTTTATATTAAATTGAGCTTAGTGTCATGTATAAACATGACATTTTAAGACATCAAAGAGGGTGGAGGAACAAGGGAGAAATTGATTGGGGAAAAATGAAAAAATATAGTTTTTAAAAATATTAAAATATAAAATTATATTATTTTAAAGTGAAATCAAAAGATTTCGCGACCCCCCCTGCAGTACCTATTTGCAGTAGTATTTGAGAAAACTACTACTCAAGTAAAAGTAACTTAAAGATCTGTTTTTTTCAAAGGACAGACACCAAAATGAGACAAACTAAATCATATCTGAAGGTGCGCTGCAACAAACACAAATGTTCAAATCATTTCATATTGTCACATAAAGCTTTTGCCACTCGTCTTACTCACAATGGGAAGAAAGTACAATACAGTGGTACCTCACCTTACAAAATTTATTCGTTCCAGAAGTGGTTTCGTAACGTGAATTTTTCGTAAGTTGAGTAGCTATTTCAATGGAAAAGGCCTGATTCATTCCAAGTTTTTTTTTTATTTTTATAGTGTAACACTTTTTTTTATAGTGTAACATTGGTTCTGCGTCCTGATTGGCTAAGAGACTAGACCAGGACTAAACGTGGACTAAACCAGGTCTAGACCAGAACTAAACCAGGTCTAGACCAGGTCTAAACCTGGACTGGACCTGGACTAAACCAGGAGTGGACCAGGTCTAGACCTGGACTAAACCAGGATTAAACCACCACGTGCCGCTCTTTGCTGGTTTCGTGCGGCTGGTTTGTGGCTCGGGCTCCAGAGGACGCGGTCCGGGCACCGCGGTTCTATCTCGTGCTCGCAGCCCCAGTGCCGGTCGTGCAGACCAGGACTAGCGGTGCTCCTCGTTCATGTCTCCGCGCTGCTTCCGGAGTCGTGTCTCGCCCCACGCTTCACTATTTAATACATTTTGTTGAAAATCTTGCGTGTTCGGCGCTAGAGCTAAGAGGCAGAGAAAGGTGCTTTTTGAGCGGGGATAACAGCGGGGCATCTGAGCGCACATTATTCGAATTTTTGAGATTTCGCGTTTCGTAACTTGAATTTTCTTTCGTATCTAGAGACCAAAATTTAACATGAAGGCATTTCGTAACTTGGATTTTTCGTATGTAGGGTCTTTCGTAAGGTGAGGTACCACTGTATCTTTAAATAGTAACTCAAATGTATTAGGTCATCTTCAAGTCTAAAATCTTAAAGCAGTGCAACATAATAAATAAATAAATACCTATTTACAGATGACCAAAAGTGTGCAGTGTGCATCAAAATGTGCAATGGAAGATACAGCCGTGAAATGGTAATGTGCAATAGAATGTGCATTGAAGTTAAGATAAAAATAAATGTGCAACAGTAGTAATTCTAGTGCAATAACAGGAGTAAACAACAGTATCTTTGTGACAGGCCTGCCCTATACTCAATGTATGTCTAACAAGATGATTTAGGACAGTATTTACGAGCTATTTTAACTGATAAATACAAAAATGTTGGAGGTAAAACAATGTCTCCTGCGTTTATTTCATTGTTGTCGCCTGTTGTCACCTCTCACTTGACTATGGTCTATGGTTTTACATAGGAAGACCAGATTTTCAAAGTAAAACACTGGGACATCCCTGGTTTGGTTGGTAATAATATAAATGTGAACCTGCGTAACTAAGGAACATTGTTATGCACAAATGTGAGTCAGTATAGTCACATTTTCTTTTCTTTTTTTTGTCATTTTTAAGCAACTTTTCTGTATTTTATCTAAAGAAATGATTAAATTAATGTATGCCTGTCTTTACTGTTAGCAGGTATACAACTTGTCAAAAATAGGGGCACCTGAGATATTTCTTGTATAAAACTGAGACAAATCAGTGGTTTTGGATAAATCTGCTGGGACAGGGGACACAGGGCTGAAAACTGGGGCTTTCCCGGGTAAACAGGGACGTCTGGTCACCTTATTCTGGTCTAGACTCGGGTTTTGATCTCGTCTGGTCTGAGGTCTGGTCTCGGGTCGGGTCTGGACTCTTGTTTTTGTGTGTTCTGGCTGTGGGGTCTCCGGGTTTTCGCTGGTCCTGGATCAGTTCTCTCTTCTGCTCTTGTTGCTGCAGATCCGCGGCGAAGTCACCGCCTATTTTTAACTTCAATAAAACTCTTCTGTACGCGATTGGTCAGAGCCATTGACGCAAAGCCGTAAATCCGACTGTGATTGGCTGAGAACGGTCCAAGAATGTGTCAATCGGAGAGACGGGCCAATCAGATGCCGCGTAGCCCCTCCCTCTGGGCCGTGACGCACAGGGTCATGTGTTGTTTGTGCTCCGGGCCCATAGACGTGCACAGCGGCCGAATAGAAGTGCTGCTAGCTGAGCTAAACCGAGCTAAAACCGAGCTAAACCCGAGTTAACGGCGTCCACACGGGAAACACCGCGCAGAGCCAGCACCGGGGGGCTGTACGCGGCGCTACACACCCGAAAGGACGTGTTTTTTCAGAGGTATCTGGTCCCACGGGGCGTGAGAGTGCGTGGAGCCGCTTCTGGAGCGAGCCGCGGCTAGCTCCGTTAGCTCCCAAACAAGAATGGGGGCTAGGTCCGCACGGATTAGCCCGCTACAAAAGTGACCTTTGACTGTACGCGCCGATGGCAAATTTCACGGATTACCACGAAGGAAAGGCGGCGATGCTGATGGTGGAGGCGCAGCAGCGGGACCTGGGGCCCGGAGCACCCGCGAACGGAGAGGGCTCAGCCGGGGAGCCAACCGGGGAACCCCCTTCTCCGGTAATTAATATCGGCAACAGCGGAGGAGGAGGCGGCGGGGCTCGGTTTCATCCACATTTACCGCCCGCCAGTCACCTCCATAACCTGCACCAGGCCCCGAAAGAACTCCGGGAGCAACAGCAGCATGTGTCCGGGGACAGCACACCGACGCACGGGCAGGCGCTGGAGGAGCCCCCCCGGTCCCCCGCAGCCGCCTCCAGCAGCAGCAGCAGCAGTCATGTTTTCCCCCCGGTGGGCTCCGACGCCGTGGATGATATTCGTAAATGTGGATATCTACGGAAGCAGAAACACGGACATAAGCGGTTCTTTGTGCTGCGAGCCGCCAGTCACTCCGGCCCGAGCCGTTTGGAGTATTATGATAGTGAGAAGAAGTTTCGGAGCAGCCTGCGCGCCTCCTCCTCCTCCGCCGCCACCGTAGCTCCCTCCTCCCCCAAACGAGTCATCTACCTGTACCAGTGTTTCACCGTGAACAAGAGGGCGGACTCCAAGAACAAGCACCTCATCGCCCTCTACACCAAGGATGAGTATTTCGCGATCGTGGCGGAGAACGAGACGGAGCAGGAGGACTGGTACGTGGCCGTCAGCGCGCTCATGAACGAGGGCAAGAAGGGGCATGTGGATTCAGACGATCTGGACGACGGATACGGGACCGTTACGCCCGGGACTGTGTTTAAGGAGGTGTGGCAGGTGAATGTGAAACCCAAAGGACTGGGACAGACGAAGAACCTCACCGGAGTGTACCGCTTATGTTTGTCCAGTAAAACTCTTCACCTGGTCAAGTTGAACTCCGAGACCCCATGTGTGAACCTGCAGCTCATGAATATCCGGCGCTGTGGACACTCGGAGAGCTTTTTCTTCATCGAGGTGGGACGCTCGTCTTCGATTGGACCTGGGGAGATCTGGATGCAGGTGGATGACTCTGTGGTGGCTCAGAACATGCATGAGACAATTCTGGAGACCATGAAAGCCTTAAAAGCCTTTGCAGAGTTTCGCCCCAGGAGTAAAAGTCAGTCCTCTGGCTCAAACCCGATGCCCTTCATCACAACGCGCCGCCACCTTGGAAACCTACCTCCGAGTCAGACGGGATTACAGCGGCGGTCGAGGACAGAGTCTGTGGTCGGGACTCCACCCTCCAGTAAAAGCTCCGGAGCGAGTGGCTATCGCTTCAGGACATCCAGCGAAGGCGAGGGGACGATGAACCGGCCTTTCCGCTCCGCCACCGGAAGCCTGGTGCATCTGAACTCAACACGAGCGCAACACGGCAGGCAAGAGGTGGGCGGGGCAGCGGCAACAGGCAGCACAGGTACGAATACAGCAGGTGCACGCTTCGCCAGGGCTGCCCCGGGTACATCAACTTACCATGCTCGCTCCGCCTCTCTGCCCGTCTCGCACTTCCCCTCCACCACCAGCCCTGTGAGCGTGTCCTCCAGCAGCGGGCATGGCTCCGTCTCAGACACCCTCACACGACCATCCAGCGCCTCCATCTGCGGCTCACCATCTGACGGAGGATTTAACTCCTCAGATGAGTACGGCTCCAGCCCCGGAGACTTCAGGTACTTCAGAGTCCGCAGCAACACGCCAGACTCGCTCGGAAACACGCCACCGATCCGAGAGGAAAACTGTTTGAACGACTACATGGCTATGGGCTGGAGCCGCGACGTGTTTGGGCCCAGTGCAGCAGACAGTTTACGAGACGAGGGCACGTCCACTGAAGACGAGCGCTTTTCCACTTCGTCGCTGCGCAGAAGGACGCACTCGTGCTCGCGGCCTACAGGGGGTGCCACAGGGGGGTCTGGTGTGGCGATGTATCAGAAAACTACGCAGACGAACTTCTCCCTGGATGAGAGCTCAGACACGCTGCCGTTCGGAGGTGGGCTGCTCCGCGGGGGTCCCTCCTCTTCGTCCTCGTCTCTGCGCTCGGACTATAGCTCCTGCTCTGAACACAGCCAAAGCCGCCCATCCACTCTGCCTCGCCACGACTCGACCAGTGAGCGCCCTTCCCTCTCCTCCTCTGCCAAAGAGGATAGCGGCTACGTGCCCATGATGTGTGGTGTGGCGGCATCTTCCCGAGACACGCCCCCGGACTACATGCCCATGTTGCCCTCCCATTCGCCACTCTTCTCTCGCGTGGCCCCTCCTCAGCCGCAGTCGTTCACGGACTCACATGGATACATGATGATGCTGCCAGGAGGGGGCAGCGGTGGCTCTCCATCCCCAGTGCAAGCCTCGCCTCAGGCCAGAGAACAAGAAGCAGAACGCCCTGAGAACGGTGAGTACATGGACATGTCGTACAGCGGCGGAGTGAGGAGCCACGTCCCCTCCACCCCTGAGGCCACGCCCAAACCTCACAATCCGTACTTTTCTCTGCCACGCTCATACAAGGCACCCACAAGAGAACGAGAAGAAAGGGACTACAGCGAGTATGTGCCCATGAGCTCGCCCGCCAAACCCGGCCACACCCCCTCACACCCGCCTCCCCCTTACTCCGCCCACCACACCACCGCTGCCATGCTGGACCGCCGCACGCGACCCAACCGCCTTCCCCTGGGCCGGAGGAGCTTCCACGGGCCGATCAGGGTGAGCGAACCGGCCACCTCGTCCACGGGCGTGTCCACCTCAGCGCCGTCTCACTCCGATGACCCCTCCAGCCCTGGCGAGTACATCAACATCGAGTTTGGGGAACACTTTCCACATCAGCAGCAGCCCCCTGCGTACCCCTTCCCTGATGCCTCTGAGCAACGCACTTCTCCGGCCCCACACCAGGACTACATGTGTCTGGAGGTGGGACCAGAGAAGAGCCAGTCTCCTCGGCCCAGCCTGGTGGCCCCCTGGAACCCCCCGAGCTACATCCGTCCCGCAGTGGCCAGCGGGGAGCGCTGGGGGAAGGGGGATAACTATGCGGACATGACGTTTATGAGCGGAGACAGGACCAGTCCCACCGCCATGCTCCAGCACCTGTGCCTCCTGGAGGGGCGCTACAACCCTCCTGGGCCCACCACGCTCCCTCCCATTAGCCCCGGGGCAGCCATGACTGAGCCCAAAGTGGTACGAGCAGATCCACAGGGCAGGAGGCGCCACAGCTCTGAGACATTCTCCACCAACGCTCCGGCGGGAGGGGCCTCAACCCACGCCACAGCTTCCAATCAGGGAGCAGCCAACGGGTCCTACCTGCCGGACGGTCAGACGTCCAGGTGAGTCAGCACAAATATAACTAGTCTGTATCTAACTGGACAGGTGCACTTTGAACTGACGTTTGGTCTTACAATGTAAAAGTTCAAAGAAACCCAAACTACTTTTTTGTAATACCCATTTAAGCCTGTCACGATAATTACTATATCAACTTATTGTTCAATAAGTGAAAGCTGGGATAATATTTTTGGGGCGCATGTACATTTTCTTTGTGCTAACGGGGATTTTTTTGGTTATTTTGTTGTAGTACCAGGTTGAACAAGTAACTTCTATGACTGATTATAAATAGAAACTAATTTGTGTTTCATTCTTTATTCATGTTTTATAATATTGTACCTAATAGAAATATTTTTTGAGGATTAAGTTATTGTGTCAGTGGCATTAATTTGTTTCCAGATTGTTTATTGTTTATTTTTTTCCAGCAATATTGCTCTTCAAAATGTTATCTTAACAGGTCTATACCCATTAATAGATAATATACTGTAATAAACAACATACAGATGATCTATGAATAAGCAAATTTAAGCATGTTTTTTGAGGTTTGATGCAGTATTGGTATTTGTTTAAATATTGTTAAAGAAAATGCAACTACTTTACTGCAGCTAACATGATATTGTGTATTTTTAATAGTTAATGGTTGTATTATTGTTTGTGCAGATGGAGCAGCTCTGCTTCCTTCGACAGCGTGTGGATGTCCATGGAGGGCCTGGGAGCAGAGTCTCACCAGTCCCAGCCTCGAGGCTTCGATTCCGGGTTGTCTCCGGTGACGTCGGCCTCCTCTTCCTCCTCGGGGTCGTCCGGGAGCCGGATCAGTCGGAACGCTGGATATCAGAACGGACTGAACTACATCGCTCTGGAGCTGAGGGACGACGGCAGCACCGCCACAACAGTGACCTCCGGTAGCGACACCGGGAGCTCGTCTACCCCCACTGGAGCCCCGCCCCTGTCTGCTGCTGCCATGGTGACAGGAGCCACGCCCACTGGAGCCCCGCCCCTCCCTGAGAACGCAGCCTACGCCAGTATAGACTTCACCCGCTCGGACCGGGTCTCCTCCACACAGGGTGAGTCCAGAGGCACACAGGGAGGGCATCTGACACACAAGGATATTTCTGTTATTTAGGGTAGAGTAAAGATGCATTGTGTAACTTTTCTGGTGGATGCTCTCTGCTGCCTGCTTGTCATTATGGAGATATTGTTGTTTAATTTGGATTTGGATGGAATATGGTGACAAGCAGGCGATGCTACTAGGACAAATTACTGGTCACATCTGTGGAGAGGCAACCCCTGCTCACATTTACAGAGTGTTTTTCAGGGTATTTTTGAGCAATAAGCCCTCGTGTTACAGCTTTACGCTACGTTTATACGGCGACGATCAAAACAGAAGATGCAAAAGTGGCGTCTCGTCTTCAATTTTTTTTATCCGCGTTTAGACGAAGACGCAAAAGTGGACGCAAAAGCCAGCGAAGGGAGGCGCTGGACTGAAAAAAAACAAAATGAACCATCACAACAGCGTCAAGTTACATTTCTAACCACGACTGTACCGGAAAAGAGAAAGGTAAAACTTCAAAATAAAATGTTCTAGTTGCGTTTTAAATGAGTTGTCAAGTTCCGCTCCAAACATTTCAGTGACTTGTATTTTTGTTGACATGTTTTTGAATATTGTACTGAAAATAGTGACATTACAGGAGGATTACAGTGAATTAGAAAATATAAAATCACATGGGGTTTTACATTTGAAGTGCCTCATGCGGAAGTCGCTTGTCTTGGCGTCTGTGTGGCTGTGAGAGTGTGAGAAAGACTTGTACGCCGTAGACGTGTGTGGGTGCGATTTATACAATTGTTGAAATGGCTCTTGTATTGCCGCATCTATGTGACGTAAACGCGTACGCGACGTGAGCAGATCTGACCAGTTTTGCGTCTTGGGCAGTTTACACGGAAACGCTACAGCGGAGCGTATTTAACTTTTCCTCTCTGGAGGGTGCTTTCAGATTTTTGCGTTTTTAGGCCCCAAAAACGCCGTCACCGTGTAAACGAAAGGCACTTCCCATAAAATAGTTTGTCGTTTTTACCCGTGAGCGTTCTCGTGTAAACAGGCCCTTAATCTATTGGATGTGCTGGCTTTTGTACTTTTTTGTGTATTGTTGTTTGTGGTTTGAAGTGAATGGCTTGGTATAATCCTGGTGAAGTGTGTGAACCACGGAGAGGGCCTGTCCTGGGGCAGGCTGTGGTCCGTGTGGCTGCTGTTTTGGGCCTCACGTGTTTGGTTTTGAGGTTTACACTCCGGTCTCAGACGATAATTATTATATCAACTTATCATTCAATATATGAAAGCTCTATTTCTGTTCAATAATGGAGAGATTGTTGCTATTTTTCTGTACTATGATGAGATTCGAGCTATAGAGGGTAGAGTAAATAATAGAGTAAATTCTGCTGTTTATTTGTTGCAGCTCAGGTCTTTGAATGAGACTGTATATTGAAAATAGGTTTACTGGGACTGTCCTGCTTTGTGTCAGTGGCATGAAGTACTGGGCAAATCACAAAAGCTGCAAGTTTTTGAAATACTATAATTTTCCTCCACAAACAACCAAGTCTTAGTCAGCATAAAAACTGCTAACCCTGTAGAGCTAGGCCAATATTTGTACTTTTTAGATTATCTGCTACCTGCCTTAAAACACCAGCAGAGGCCAACCAGCTACCTCCATATGAATAAAGAGTATGCATTTGAACACTTAAGTCCAAATAGCGTACTCCAAAAATGTGACTACACTGCTCTTTTACGCCGTTTATTGTGAAATAACGTAGCACTTGAAGGGAAAGTAACGTTTTTTACAATTTAATCCTTATTTTGGTAATAAAACAAGTTGTTTTACTCACCCATATCACTTTGGTGTCATATGGAGGATTTCTGGAGATGTTTTAGATTAGCGTTAGGCTAACGCCGTTAGCCTAGCGCGACTTATAGCCATAGCTCGGGGCATTCCCCGAGCATGTAATATGCCCCGTGCGGGCTACAAATAACACAAACTTTAGCACTTTTCAAATCATAGAAGCTCGGTGTCTTTAGTCTACGATTTTGTGTGGTCAAAAGTGGCCTGTAATCCAAGATTTAGCCATAGTTTCGAGTAGATGAGGACGCCAGTGCGCATGCGCGGACTGTGCTCTCAGCTCCCGGGACCCAAACATGGAACGCAAAGCTGTAAACTATGGATAGGCTAGGCTAACGGCTAACGGATAGGCTAGGCTAACGGCGTTAGCCTAAGGCTAATCTAAAACATCTCCGGAAATGCTCCATATGACACCAAAGTGCTATGGGTGAGTAAAACAACTTGTTTTATTACAGAAATAAGGCTCAAATTGTAAAAAATGTTACTTTTCCTTTAATTCAAATGAGTCTATTTGGCTTACCAAAATTGTCCGTTGATCGGTGTGACACCCTGACACGATGCCTGAAGTCCATATGTCTATGTTTTTAGTAAGATGGAAGATGATGGAATTGAAAATTGAGATTGATCAATATGGGGGAAAATGATTCGTGATTCTTTTTTCCCCCATATCACCCAGGTCTTAAACCAATATATCAGGCTGATATATGGACTTTTTAGCATATCGCTTTCGGCCTTAAAGGTCCCATGGCATGAAATTTTCACTTTCTGAGGTTTTTGAACGTTAATGTGAGCTCCCCTACCCTGTTTAGGGCCCCCGCATGGTTAAAAGTTTGCGAAATGTCTAAACTGAGCATTTGCGGTCCTTTTCTGCATTTGGGAAAAAAAAAAAACACAGCTCAAATGGGCGATTCTGAACAAGGCAACTATGTGACGTCACATCGAAAAATGCAGCTCCACCCCCCCGTCTGGATGTCTACCCACCGTCTCTGTAAATCACACCCAGAGAGTTTGGACTGCGGAGGAGCTACGCAATGCGAAATGCGTTTTTTTATTTGCCTGGAGGCACGTCCGAGTGTTTCTAGGCTCGGAAGTCCTTTATCTGAGCCTCTGGACCTCTGAAACAGCAGTGGTTTAATTTTATTTTCTGTGAAAATGTGTTTGTTTTTTTTTTCATTGAAAAGCCTCTCCTTTCTTCCTCCGTGCTTAAAACACGGAAGTGGGGCCAGCACACGGCGCACCGCCAAAAGAAGGAACCAGCAGCGCATTTGCCCCCCCCACCCCCACCCCCCCACCCGCTGCTCTGACCTATCTCTGTCCTTGTCATTTGCATTCAAGCAACAAGGCCCAGAATGAGGTGTTCAGAGAGAGATTTTCTGACTCTGACTGTGTACATGTGTCTTTCTCATGCACTGAGTGTTGATTTTGAAGAAGGATTCATTTACAGTATTAGGGAACCATTAAGGAGCCATATAAAAGCATCAAGAAGTACCATGTCATGGGACCTTTAAATCTCCAGCAGAGGCCCATATTTTGCTTTGCCCAAACTGCTGCCTAAAAAGTACACAGAAAACCTCATTTGAATACTATTAAGAAGTGATAACTACACAAAATATGACTACACAGCTCTTATGGGTTTGTGGTATAAAAAAGGGGCTGTGGATGAGTTTGTAGTAAATTTGTGAATTTGTGGAAAATGGTAAAATCCAACCCCACATATCGGTTCCAAACTATCGGTCATCGTTTTCTGTATTGGCATCGGCCATGAACAAACCCATATTGGCCTCTTTTCTTCTGGGCGCATGTGACCTTTTTTTTTAACAGAATCTTCTTATTAAAACGTAAATCTCAGATCTAATCACAATTGCATTATTTGTCCAAAAATTCACAATTGTATAGATTTCCTGTGTACACCTGGTTTAACCCTTTTCTCGTCTCTCTCGTGTCTCTGTTAAACGAATGATGTGCCCATCTTCTCCTCCAAATTGTATCCTGTTTCAGACACAAGTGCATCGTGGGTAGAGTAGTTTCTAGTAAATGAAATCATGTGTTTTTATAAAGTCTTTGGAGCAGAGTGAGTCAGCGAGGATGAGTCAACACTAAAGAGCAGTGATTTATGGGACAAAGCAAAGTGCAAAGTCTAGAGCAGAACTACTTTTAAAACAGCTACGACTGATGCTGCTGCTGCTACTACTACTACTGCTAATACTACTACTACTACTAATAATACTACTACTACTACTACTGCTGCTACTGCAACTGCCAATACTACTACTACTGCTACTACTGCAACTACTACTACTACTACTACTACTACTACTACTGCTACTACTGCAACTGCTACTACTAATACTACTACTGCTACTACTAATAATACTACTACTACTACTACTAATACTACTACTGCTACTGCTAATACTACTACTACTGCTGCTACTGCAACTACTAATTCTACTACTACTACTACTAATACTACTACTACTGCAACTGCTAATACTACTACTACTGCTGCTACTGCAACTACTACTACTACTACTACTGCTACTACTACTACTACTGCTACTACTGCTACTACTGCTGCTACTACTGCAACTGCTACTACTGCAACTACTAATACTACTACTACTGCAACTGCTAATTCTACTACTACTACTGCTGCTACTGCTACTGCTAATACTACTACTACTACTACTGCAACTGCTAATACTACTACTACTACTGCAACTGCTAATACTACTACTACTACTGCAACTGCTAATACTACTACTACTACTACTGCAACTGCTAATACTACTACTGCTGCTACTGCAACTGCTAATACTACTACTGCAACTGCTAATACTACTACTACTACTGCAACTGCTAATACTACTACTGCTACTGCAACTGCTAATACTACTACTGCTGCTACTGCAACTGCTAATACTACTAATACTACTACTGCAACTGCTAATACTACTAATACTACTACTGCAACTGCTAATACTACTACTACTACTACTACTGCTACTGCAACTGCTAATTCTACTACTACTACTAATACTACTACTGCAACTGCTAATACTACTAATACTACTACTGCGGCTGCTAATACTGCTGCTGCTGCTGCTGCTGCTGCTGCGGCTGCTAATACTGCTGCTGCGGCTGCTGGTACTGCTGCTGCTACTGCTGCAACGCGGCTGCTGGTACTGCTGCTGCGGCTGCTGGTACTGCTGCTGCTGCTGCGGCTGCTAATACTGCTGCTGCTGCTGCTGCTGCTGCTGCGGCTGCTGGTTCTGCTGCTGCTGCTGCTGCTGCTGCAACAGTACTGCTACTGCGGCTGCTAATGCTACTGCTGCTGCTGCTGCAACTGCTAATACTGCTGCTACTGCTGCAACTGCTAATACTGCTGCTGCTGCTGCGGCTGCTAATACTGCTGCTGCTGCTGCTGCTGCGGCTGCTGGTGCTGCTGCTGCTGCTGCTGCGGCTGCTAATACTGCTGCTGCGGCTGCTAATACTGCTGCTGCTGCTGCGGCTGCTGGTACTGCTGCTGCTACTGCAACTGCTAATACTACTACTGCTACTGCAACTGCTAATACTACTACTACTACTGCTACTACTGCAACTGCTAATACTACTACTACTGCTACTACTGCAACTGCTAATACTACTACTACTACTGCTACTACTGCAACTGCTAATACTACTACTACTGCAACTGCTAATACTACTACTACTGCAACTGCTAATACTACTACTACTACTACTACTACTGCAACTGCTAATACTACTACTACTACTGCTACTACTACTGCTGCTACTACAACTACTACAACAACTACAACAACTACTACTACAACTACTACAACAACTACTGCTACTACTACTACAACTACTACTACTACTACTACTACTACTACTACTATTGCTACTACAACTACAACTACAACTACAACAACTACTACTACTACTGCAACTGCTAATTCTACTACTATTGCTGCTACTACTGTGACTGCTAATACTACTACTGCTGCTGCTGTTACAACTACTTCTACAAGTACTGCTACTACTGCTGCTGCTACTACAGCTACAACTGCTTCTTCTATTGCTGCTGCTGCTGCTGCTGCTACTTTCTACTACTATTACTGCTACTTCAATTAGATGTATTAGATCAGGGGTGCCCAACACGTCGATCGTGATCTACCAGTCGATCGTCAAGGTAGTGTGGGTATATCGCAGTGTCGTAGTACTCGACACCAGTCCTGGTCTCGAGACGAGTGCGATCATATTTCATTATGGCCGCTGCCGTCAGCAATAAACTTTTACTGGTGTGTGGGACTGAGCGGAGCTTCTCACTGTAGCCTGTGCGCTCGTCTGGAGCTACAGACACCACTTTGAACGTCACCACACGGAACGTCACCACACGTGCCCTCAGCGCAAGCAGCTTGTTGGCAACAGTGTGTACCTTTGTGTACAAGTGTGTATCACAGAGCAGGTTAAACTTTATAAAACATCCTACCTGTCCGTCTGCCTCATGTCAGCGCGCCGCTCCTCGCCTTTTCACGCTCTCGCTCCTCCTGCTCAGAGCGCACACAAGCTCCTGTGTCCTCCTCAATGCCTCTGATTAGCCTGCCTCTGTATCTTCCATTGCACATTTTTGATGCACACTGCACACTTTGGAAATCTGTATATAAGTATTTATTTATTATGTTGCACTGCTTTAAGATTTTAGATCTTAGACTTTAGTTTAACTTTAGTTTAACTTTAGATCTCTATCTTAGATAGTTTTTGTTGTGTTTTGTCCTCATGTTGTATTTTGTACACTGTCTTTTTGCACTACCTGGCCAGAGAGAAACAAAATTTCAATTCACTGTATGTTGAACACATATGGCAGAATTGACAATAAAGCTGACTTTGATCTTGACTTTGATCTTTTTGATCTAGAAGTCAAGACTAAGTGCAAAGCAAAGACTAATCTAATCCCCTTGGTAGATCTCAGCACACCATCAACCTCAAAAGTAGATCTCGGTTAAAAAAAAGGTTGAGCACCCCTGTATTAGATGGATATAACCAAAGTGCAAATCTAGAGGATAACTACTCTTAAAATTTCTTCTTCTACTACTACTACTACTACTACTACTACTAGTATTACTACTACTAGTATTACTACTACTAGTATTACTACTACTACTATTACTACTACTACTATTACTACTACTACTACTATTACTACTACTACTAGTACTACTACTACACCCTCACTCATACGTGTTGATAATTCTCCGTGACATAACAGATTATTAAATGAAAATCATTTTATTTCATCTCCTTAATTTAATTCTCAGACATTTTCTTTTCTTTAACTCAAATTTACTCAAATTAGAATTTAAAAAATTAAAAAAAAATCTCCCCCTGCGCCTGGCAGCGACACTGCCGAGTACCCCCTGCAGTGTGCTCGTGTACCCCTAGGGGTACTTGTACCCCTGGTTGGGAAACACTGGTCTAGACGATAACTACTGTATGGCTACTGCTAATACTACAGTTACTACTACTAAAATAAATCAATTTTTCCCCAGTTTGAAATAAATATGGCGTTTGATCTAAATGATAATAAATGAAATGAAAACAATACAGACTTTGAATCGGTGCCCTTTAACACAGACAGATCAGATCAGAATGTTTTTGTACAGATCTAAACTACAGGGTGAGCAGCACAGACAGACAGAGGTTTTATTTTTTGTGGAGGAAATTGGGGAACTTCAAAACCTCTGCAGCCGTTGTGTTTTGTATTTGACCAAATAAACTTTTGTCCAGTTGACAAATTGAATTTCTGCCCTTGTGATTTGCTAATTGAATACATTTTAATAGTGATTTTTTCCGTTCAGGAGTACCCAGTAGCAGGTCTTTAGTTGTGCATGTTTTGGCTTCTCTCTCTTCTCCTCCCTCCATCCCTCCCTCCTGTCCTTCTCCCCCGCTCTCCCTCCGGGGCATATTGTCGCGTCTGCCGCCAGCCCTTTGATGTGGCGGCGTAATTGTGGTTGCGGCGTGTCCAGGCGGCTCGACAGGAAACGCATCACCACGGCTCCGGAATGCACTTCCTGTTGGCTGCGCGTCACACCTGGATGTGTCCCCCTGAAACACACTCCAGTTATATTGTAGTTTTTTTTTTCTATTGTAAATTGTGTTTTTTAGCCTTTTCTTTTTTAAATACATGTTTGTACATTTGGGTTGGCCTAAAAAGTTTTGTTGAGTCTCGTTTGAGAAGAAAAAACAGAGCTACAGTGTGAGAAAAATATTCAGTCAATCAAAAATGTTGAGGCCAAAAATTGTAAACTGGACAATTTAGAGACTGAATAAATGCGTGCATGTATCGTATCACCAAATTTATGGAAATGCACAGCTCTAACTAATGACCACAAGACCTTTAATTTTATTTCAAATCTGTTTTTGAAACTTTCTAAACATCATCTCCACGGAGGATGTGTCTGTGGAATCCCTCAGCCGTCCAGGTGTGATCCATAACCAAAGAAAAATTCACATCTGTCAACTAAGGATGTAACGATATCAAAATTGCTCAATAGAATATTTTCACGGTTCGGTATTGAGATATTTCGTGGAGGCTTACAAAATTGGGAATATGCTATTTGTTCCTTTTTAAAGGTTCAGTGTTTAGGATTCGTGGCGCAGAAGAGAGAAAAAGGCGCAAAGAGGCGAAATCAGAATTAAATATAAACATATCAATATATACGATATGTCAAAATGATCAAAGGAGAAGTTCAATTTGTCAACTGGACAAAGTTTGTTTGGTTGAACGTTTCGCCGCTCATCCGAGAGGCTTCGTCAGCTCTGGTTATTGTACTGGTTAGACCCTGCTTATATCTAGCTGCCGGGAGGCGCGTCCGACAATGACAAAAGCTCTGAAAACGATCCCCCTAATCTGTCTCTTTGTTTTTCAAATTACTCTGACGGCTGTTTCGACCCCCTATTCAACGTCTAACGGCCCTCTCCACCCCTCTGCCCTGGCTCTGTTTGACTGGTCTAAGAATCCCATTATAAATGGGCGACAAGTTATATCTCACTCCCCCATTTCTGTTTAATGACGGATTCTCTTTTTTGACAAAAATAGCCTCTTTAACTCCCCTTTCAAACCAGTTCTTTTCCCTGGCTAAGATCTGAACCTCACTGTCCTCAAAAGAATGGCCTGTGGCTTCTAGGTGAAGATGTACCGCAGAAGCCAGTCCACTCTGGCACGCCCGTCTGTGCCAGAGTGGACGTCAGAGTAATTTGAAAAACAAAGAGACAGATTAGGGGGATCGTTTTCAGAGCTTTTGTCATTGTCGGACGCGCCTCCCGGCAGCTAGATATAAGCAGGGTCTAACCAGTACAATAACCAGAGCTGACGAAGCCTCTCGGATGAGCGGCGAAACGTTCAACCAAACAAACTTTGTCCAGTTGACAAATTGAACTTCTCCTTTGATCATTTTGACATATCGTATATATTCTGATTTCGCTTCTTTGCGCCTTTTTCTCTCTTCTGCGCCACGAATCCTAAACACTGAACATTTAAAAAGGAACAAATAGCATATTCCCAATTTTGTAAGCCTCCACGAAATATCTCAATACCGAACCGTGAAAATATTCTATTGAGCAATTTTGATATCGTATAAAATTACACAGCCAAGTCACACGTCAGATCTGTGGATCTGTGCGATCATGCTCGTGTTTTATAGCACTAAAAAAAAAACAAGAAATGCAAGATGGAAAAGTTTAAAGCTACTGTGGAACATTTCAGTCAGTGCAATAACATCTCCATGGAAACAATGTGCCCACAGACCCTCAAAGTTCCACAATGCACTTTTAAGGCAGTGTCCACCAACAATCTGACCAGAACTGAAGGAGCTGCTTGGACGAGTGCGCAAAATGTCCATTTGACATATTTGATTTTTCTTTTGCCATCTCCATGGAGACGCTACGGACACTCCACGAGAAAAGTTCCCCAATGCAGTTTTAAGTCCTGTGGTGTCTCCAGGTCAGGACTCAAAATGGCCGTGTGGCGTGTGTCTCTGATCTGTCTGACATCTGTGGAGCTTCTCTCTCTCCTCTTACTCCTCCTCTCTCTCACCCTTATTCCTCTCTTCCCTGTCTCTTCTTGCACCCACATCCTCTTTCTTCCATTCCTTTCCTCTCCACCTTTTATCTGTCTTTATCTCTCCTCGCTCTCCTTCTCCCTCACTCCATCTCCACTCCTCATCTGTCTCTCCGCCTGTCTCCTCCCTCTCCCTTTCTCCTTTCCTCTCCTCTCTCTCTCTCACTCTCTCACAAACACACTCTCTCACACTCTCGCTCTCTGTCAGGTCCGGTTTCGTCCCTGGTTCCTGATGCCAGTCTGTATTTAGCCTGTAAACGAAGCCTCAGCTCCTCTTGGCCCCAAACGGAAAGAATCTATTAGCTCCCTGTCAGAGCTCACACACTCTGCGCGTTTATTAAAGTGTTTTTAAAGCTACACTCTGGAGCGTTTCTGCAAAGCAATAACATCATGTGGACCAACAGGTGACACTCCTCCACAAAGCCAGCTTAATTTTCTCAAAATAATTGCACAAATGACTTCAGGTTGCACATAATAATAGATCAAAACACCAGGAAGGTCCACGAGGCTAAAGGTCACCAACCTGGCCGCCGTACAGGTCCATATTCCACTCTCCTCAAGTGTTGGATCATATGACCAGGGGTAGAATTTTATGACCATAAACTCTATGTAGAAATGGACCTGATGTGGACCTAATATGAATAGAAATGGAATAGAATGAATTTTATTGTCACTGTTCACATGCACAATTTACATTCTACATACAATGAAATGAAACCATCTCAGTTCAGGCCAGACGTTTAAGATATATACAACACGGTAGGATATTTACAACAGTATAGAGAAAAGAAATAGTGCAAAAAAAAAAAAGTCCTGGTACTACACATTAGTTATCCAAGTTATTGCAAGTCTTGCTCAGATATTATACAAATTGTGCGTTCATTAATATGCATTGTCCCTTCCAAATGAATAAATAAATAAGATATTGCAGTGGGGGTGACATAGGCTACGTTCACACTGCAGGCTGAAGTGACCCAAATCCGATTTTTTTCACCTCTATGCGACCTGTATCTGATCTTCTAATGACAGTGTGAACGACACAGATCCGATTTTTTCAAATGTGATCCAGGCCACTTGGATATGTGCTCCTAAATCCGATACATATCCGATCTTTTGGCATGCGACTTCAGTCTGAACGGCCAGGTCGCATTCATCCGACCTGAGTGTGTTTCCTCAATGAGAGTGGTATAAGTAGACGTTCACAAATGTACACAAACGTTCTTCTCGTCATGCGAAAATAGTTTATAAACTCAGTTTCAGTGAAGCGGCGAAGCACGTAGCAATCCCACCGCTCTCGGCTGCGACTCCGCACCAACACGTTCATTTCTACGGACTTTGCTGCCACTGCCCCGCAAAACCTCGTCCTTCTCCTTCTCCTTCTCATCCTTAAAACAAATAAGCTGTACTGTAGCTGTTTTGGCTCCGGTACGAAAGCAACTTTAAGCTACTTCTGTAAACACTGAGCGTGTTCGCTCCGTGTGACGTCATCGTGTCCTCCAATGCGCCTGCGGGACACTTTTGGGGCGTTTAAAGTTCACACTGGAGATCACATACAATTCGCATCTAACTGGAAATGTGAACGGCCTCGCAAATAAATCCGATTTCACCAAAAAAATCGGAATTGAGCATTAAGCCCTGCAGTGTGAATGTAGCCATATACAACCATATACACACACACTTGAGTCTCTACATTGTAGAGGGAGATGTTTTATTTTTGCATATTGTACTGTATTAAATGTTCCCAACAATGTTTTGGACTGTTGCACCTGTGGCTAATTTGTCTTGTTTAAGTTTAAAGCACTGATTCTCAACCATAGGGCTGGGGCCCAAATGAGGGCCGTGAGCGCCCTCTTGAGCAGAACTGGGCAAACTGTTCCACAAAGGGCCGGTGTGGCTGCAGGTTTTCTTTCACACCAGACTTGACTCATTTAATCAGCTGATCTCAGTCTTCAGTCGGGGTGTGCAAAATAATCGTCATGACAATGCATCGTGATGCTAACTTTCACAATATACTGCATTGATTCTTGATGTCAAATATCGATTATTAATTTAAAAAACAAAAATGCGGAAAAGCGGAAATGCCGCTGCCTTCACGCCAGTGGCATTTCCGGCGGCGGGCTGTGTTTACATGCTGGAGCGGTTTTTAGAGCAACATGTGCGTTCACGCTGCGCTGTGCGTGCCCAATGCGCTCCTGTCTGTCAAAATATGGAAGTCTGAGAAGGACATCTGCACCCTTACAGAGTGACATAACGGCTGCTGAGGAGGTCGACGCTGCAAAGAAACCTATAAAAGTAGCTACACTCGGAATATCAGAGGAGACCAGTCCAACGCCGTCTATTGTAGCGCCACTCCGTGTTCAACTCGTCCACGAGCTCCAAGACAATCCAACTGATTCCATCTTGACAAGGGAAATTAAAACCACAATGTGCCAGGATCTTAACAAGAGGTATTTGAGTGAAAAAGAGGCTCTGTATAAGACCTTTCCTTTCAGAGGACGAGAGGGAAGATGTTTACACTGGAGTAACTGCAGAAGCCATCAGGACCAAGTGGGCATTACAGGTAACATTAACAACAATACAATTAAAGTGTAATTTAACAATATAAATTCATATTTTAGCGTTTAAAAGCATAAATAAGTAATGATACAAGGAGAAATTCAAGTAATGATACAAGGAGAAATTCAATAAGTAATAAATAAATACATATTAATACATAAATTAATGAATAAATAAATCTATCGTAGGTAAATGCAGTCGTCATCGGAAATAGATAAAAGCATTCACAATTCGATTGTGTTGAACTGATTTCCAGCAAAGCAATGGACTTCGGTCAGTATCAAGGAAGGACGGCAGCCTTTTGTTATTGGTTTGGTTTATTTGTTTTTGTTATTCAATAAATTCAGTTATGAATTGAGTTGCTCAGAGTTATGTATGAATAGTATCTCATCGTGGCATATGAATCGTGATTCGAATTGAATCGTGACTTCTTTGCCAATACCCACCCCTAGTCTTCAGACAGTTGAAGCTCTTGGTTGGTTGGGAAAAGAAAACCTGCAGCCACACTGGCCCTTTGTGGAACAGTTTGCCCAGGGTCAGAAGAGGACAGTGCATTTAATATAAGACAGGGCACAAATAGTTGGCCCTGAGATTAAAAAAAAAAAGAAAAGTTAAGAACCACTGGTTTGGCTCACAAATGCTGCAACAATCGTTAGTGTCGCTGTCACTGTGTTCGTTGCTGGAATATGAGAATACGCTACCATTGGGAGTGTTACTCGGAGAGCTGTGCAAAGTCTTTTCTTATTTTTTGTGATAAGTCTAGCTTCAGCTTCAGATGGGGTTACAGCCTTTATATTCACACTCCACACACACATTCAAACGTCGTGCTTTCCTATGGGCTGCTGTGTCTTGGTTGTGGTTAAATGTTGAAAACCCGGATGCCCCACTGTGACAGACGGAGATACAGAATCAGAGAGCGACAGAGTGCTTTCACTTTGTCTGAGAGAGAGATCCTGGGGTTCAAAACAATCCAGTCCTGACCTGATGTGGCCTGGCTCACACCTGCGTTAGTGTCGCCGCCGTGCTGCTGAGCAACGCCACAACAGGGGTCAAACTACAGCGGCAAATAACAGGAAAACATGGAAAAAATAACAACATGAAGTCTGAGCATGTGACTTTAAAGCTACACTGTGTATCTTCTTTGTGGGAGGGTCCATCACCTGCTTGTCTCCATGGAGATCTTACTGCTTTTCCTGGAATATTTTACAGTATTGTGTTAAAGGTCCTATATTAGGAGGTTTTGTAATGTTGTTATCTCCTTAGAAACAGACCTGGAGTTGTGTTTTGTTTCATTCACACGTTTGAGTAACACTTTACAGACCCCCCAGGATTTTGCGGGATTTTTTGTGATTGTTGCGGGCTAAAATGCCTGAATTTGCGGGAGCTTTTCCAAAAAGTTGCGATGAAAGTTTAAGGTTTTTGTTGCGATTTTGTTGCAGGAGGAAGTGAAAGTTGCGATAAATAGTTGTGATTTTCCCATTTTGTAATTAAAATTGAGTAATATTTTGAATACTGAGTTATTACTGACAAAGAATAATACAAAGACACAGAGATCACAGATATGGTCCTAAAACAACCTTACCAACATCGAAAATAAATTACTACTAGGAGGGGAACTGTTTCGGTCTTTTGCTGTTATTTTTGTGGGCAAATGGCGCCGCAGACATGTTTCTTTGCCATTAGAAGCCGTGTCCCGATTCCCAGAGCGCACAGTTCGGAGCGTGGTTTGAAGGGCATGTGCGTCATTTCTTTTTCGTCCCATGCGCAGTTAATACACGTTCGCAGACCGCAGTCGTTTCCATGGAAATCAGGGCTTGGACCAAGCGCGTGAAAATGCACGCTTCGCGCAGCATGCACCGCGCGCTACTTCTTCTACGGGAGAAAATGGAGTCGGCGGCTGCTTCCCGTAGTTGCGAGACCTGTTGCATTTCGCAGACGGCCATGCGGTCCGCGGAGTGCACTCAGGGCTGAGCAAGTGTGCACCGCCTTGACTGCAGTCTGAGCCCCCTTCAAACCACGCTCCGAACTGGGGACACGGCCGCAGTTTGGTTTCGTCACACGGAAGTAAGGCAGAAGGAAGTTGGTCGACGTGAGTTCAATACGTCGCAGATGATTGGTCAAAATTGGTAAAAAATTGCGGGAAAGTTGCGGTGATTGGTCAAAATTGCAACACCGCCCTGAATTCACGGGGATTGGCTGAAGTTGCGTTGAAGTCGCAAATCGCAACATCGCAAATTCCTGGAGGGTCTGACTTTATTACTCGTCTGTCTACATCTCCAAATCTTAAAACGCTCTGGTCCACCTTGTGATGTCAAGAAGCGAGTTTTCAAGTGAACAGCTCCTTTTACCTCGAGTTTAGTAGAGATCGGCTGTTCCAGGGAAAAAATCATCCAAATGATTCTAGTGAAAGTGTGAGTTTAAAAACACAACAGAGCACTTTATTACCACATGACATCACAAGGTGGAACAGGTGGAAATAAAAGGAGGGGATAGGTGAGGGTAGTGGGAGAGGAGATGGAGACAGTTGGATTAAAAAAGCGCAAGAGGAGTTTATTCCCTGTACTAAACCCAGGACTGATCCAGGACTAAACCAAGACTAAACCAGGACTAAACAAGACTAAACCAGATCTCTTCTTCTCTTCCAGACTGAGGGCCAGGACCACCTTCTTCTTGAAGTGGATGCTGCACCGGCGCCCTCCAAACTGCTGCTCCCTCCTGGACAACGCCTGTCACTACAACTCTAACCTTTTTTTTTTGTTTTTTTCCTTTTTTTTCAAACATATCTCCTCCTTTTTTGTTTTATAATGATAATAATAATAACAAAACCCTGTCCCTCTTTATTGTGGGCTACTTTCCCAAAACGAGGAACTGTGAAATATAAAAAGGGAGATTGGACTCTTCAATACGGTACTGACAAAAGCACCAATGTTTATTCTTTCTGTCATCGTTTTTCTGTTTACCACGTGGCGTTTACTCGCGTCTCCCTTCCTTTAAATCGGTACAGGCGGCGGAAATGAAATCTTGTTAAAATGGCTTCCAAATTAATTTAAAGGAAAAGTAACGTTTTTTACAATCTGAGCCTTATTTCGATAATAATACAAGTTATTTTACTCACCCATATCACTTTGGTGTCATATGGAGGATTTCCGGAGATGTTTTAGATTAGCGTTAGGCTAACGCTGTTAGCCTAGCGCGACTTATAGCCATAGCTCGGGGCATTCCCCGAGCATGTAATATGCCCCGTGCGGGCTCCAAATAACACAAACTTTAGCACTTTTCAAATCATAGAAGCTCGATGTCTTTAGTCTACGATTTCGTTTGGTCAAAAGTGGCCTGTAATCCGAGATTTATCCATAGTTTACAGCTTTGCGTTCCATGTTTGGGTCCTGGGAGCTGAGAGCACAGTCCGCACATGCGCACTGGCCTCCTCATCTACTCGAAACTATGGCTAAATCTCGGATATTACATGCTCGGGGAATGCCCCGAGCTATGGCTATAAGTCGCGCTAGGCTAACAGCGTTAGCCTAACGCTAATCTAAAACATCTCTGTAAGTGCTCCATATGACACCAAAGTGATATGGGTGAGTAAAACAACTTGTTTTTATTATCGAAATAAATTTTACAAATTGTAAAAAACCGTTACTTTTCCTTTTAAAGTGAGTTTTGTTGAAATATTTCAGATTTTCATTCATTTAAAATGTTTTTTTGTGAGATTAACTGGTCTCCAAAAATATTTATGACAAAATTTAGCAAAATAATCTGACATATTTCAAAGATTTAGAAATTCCCATTGAACTTTTGAGGTGGGAAATGAACTTTTGGCTTGATGAATATGTAAATTCTAAAAACATCTGACACAGCGGCATGCAGAACACTACAGGATTTTCAAATTAAGATCCACATTTTAAATTTGGAGCCATTTTAATAAACGTGTACTTTGTTTATCGCTGCGAAGTTTGTGGCTGGGTCCATTCAAGCTTCAGGAGTCGTACAAAACTCTACAGCGCCCCCTACGATTCACTGAGGGGGGAGTTTTTTCAGTTTACCAGTGCAGTTTCAGCTAATCTCCACATTTCTGGTACTAAAATGATCCGTAATTACAAAATGATCCAAGCAGTATTTTATTTTTTGCAGTTTTCTATCATAATTTATTCATGATTTTACCTCATCAGGAGAGAGAGGTGCTGATACAAGATAATTTTGGATTTTGTTTGTGTTCAAATGTTGACATTTCAAAAGCGTTGGTGAACTCTCTTGAAATTGTTTTCAAAATAGTTTGACATTTCGAATTCTATTTCAAAAAAGTTGACTTTCGTTTGCTCAGACAATGTGCTGTAAAAGTGAAATTTGGCCGTTTGGGAAAGTGTGTTCAGGTAAACCCAAATGTTGCTTTGTGTAAATAAAAATATTCCTGGTTTAATTCATTACAGGAAGAATTTGAGATTTCAGTATTTTTATTATGAGAAGAATTTAATTATGAGTCTTAACTATTATTGACCAAGCAGCAGTTTAAAGACTGGACCAGGACTAAATCAGGACTACACCAGGACAAGGCAGGGGTGTCACTCATTCTGGTCCGGGGGCCGTGTCCAACCGACTTTGATCCCAAAGGGGCCGGATCAGAAAACTCATGGCAAATATACCCCAAAAACAGCAATAAGTCCAAATATTTGTCCAAAGAAACACAAATCTATTGCAGAATGCTGTTTCTTCAGTCCAGAAATAATTCGTTTATCTTCTGTCTTCTCAGTTCTCAGTTCAAGTTCTTGTATTGTTCAAAATGTCGTGTCTCGTAATGGCGTTTAAAGGTCCCATGGCATGAAATTTTCACTTTCTGAGGTTTTTGAACGTTAATGTGAGCTCCCCTACCCTGTTTAGCCCCCCCTCCCAATGGCTAAAAGTTGCGAAATGTCTAAACCGAGCATTTGTGGTCCTTTTCTGCGTTTGAAAAAAACACAAATGGGCGATTCTGAACAAGGCAACTATGTGACGTCACATCGAAAAAAGAAATGCAAATGCAGTTCCACCATCGTCTGGATCTCCACCCCCTGTCTCTGGAAATCACGCCCAGAGAGTTTGGACTGCGGAGGAGCTACGCAATGCGAAATGCGTTTTTTTATTTGCCTGGAGGCACGTCCGAGTGTTTCTAGGCTCGGAAGTCCTTTACCCGACACTCTGGACCTCTGAAACAGCAGTGGTTTAATTTTATTTTCTGTGAAAATGTGTTTTTTTCACTGAAATGCCTCTCCTTTCTGTCTTCGTGCTTCAAACGCGGAAATGGGAGACAGGTTAGAGGAGCGGGTGGGGGGAGCCAATCTGTGTCCTTCTCATTTGCATTCAAGCAAGAAGGCCCAGAATGAGTTGTTCAGAGAGTGAATTTGTGACCATGTCTGTGTAAATGGGTCTTTCTCATGCACTGAGTGTTGATTTTGAAGAAGGATTCATTTACAGTATTAGGGAACCATTAAGGAGCCATATAAAAGCATCAAGAAGTACCATGTCATGGGACCTTTAAGATTCTATTCCTCAAGCACCGCCGCTTGTTGCAAACACACCGAGCGTACAGGTTTCCCGTTCACCTCCTGAACAAATAGGAATTAGTCAATTTTTCTTGGAAAATCCTGCACTCGGCGTCCACTTTTCTCATTTTTGACATTTTGCTGATGAGGGTGTCACGGTCAACAGTCAAAACGATGCTCCTTTAAGAGCGTTTGGAAAGAGGCGAGGTCTTTGTGCTGCTCTGGTGGGAAAAGCGGAAAATTGCAGCAGAAAATTACCAATATTTTAATCGAAAAATAAATATAATTCAAATATTTTAATAGAGAATCAGCCGAGGGCCAGATTAAAGGTCTTGGAGGGCCGGATCTGGATGTTTGACACCCCTGGTCTAAGGACTAAACCAGGTCTAGACCCGGACTGAACCAGGCCTGAACTAGGACTCAACTGATACTGATACTGAGCCAGGACTAAACCAAGGACTCACCTGGGACTGAACCAGGACTGATCAATATATTTGGATATGCCTGTGGCACTTCTCTCCTCCACCATTTCAGATTTCATTAAATTATAAGTTCATATATTTTATTCTTCATCTTTGACTCTTTTATTTAATCATATTTCTGTTGCAGTATTTTAAGAGTGGCATTATGAGACAATATGAACCTATGACTTATTTGTGGCATTTATCAAATCTATATTAGACTATTTTAACACGATATACACGACGTAAATTACACCTTTTTTTTTTTAAGCAAAAATGTAGAAATAAATGAAAAGCTGCTCACCACATATTTAAATTTGAATTCTTCAGTGCTTTTTAAAATATTTTCCCATCACTCACTAAAGAAAAAGTACGGTACGTTTCCACTTTGTTGAACTGTATAAAGTTATTCTGTAAGAAATCTTTAAATATTTTCAAAATCTTTGGTGCTGTGGTGAGAAAAATGTCCAATTATGAAATTATTTGCGTATTTAAAAAAGGCATTCTGACTCCGCCGGTTTCCAGGGAAATCTTTCCACAATATGACATAAGTCCCGTTTCTCAGTTTTTTTTATTTAATTAAAAATTGTAATTATTCTTATGGAGTTTATTTTATTTTTAATGAGCAAACTGCACTGGTAAACACCTCGCTCTATACCTCTAAAAGATATTTGACTGAAAATCCCCCAAAATCCCCAAACCTGATGTGTATTTTCGTGCTTGGTTTGAATGTGGTACCAGCGCCCCCTGGAGGTGCACTGACGCTAAACCAACTCGCAGAAAATATTTTAAAATGTGACAAAAATCTTCTCACTTATCTGTACATTATGAACAATTTGAAATATAATCCTATATTTCCCCGAAAAACTCTCGAACAAAGGATGAAAAGTATTTAAAGGATCCGTATTACGCCGTTTTGTGATCGATGTCCTAACGTTGTTTCCTCAGAAAACGCTCTGTTCCACCTTGCGATGTCATGTGGTAATACAGGAAGTGCTCCACTGTGTTTTTAAACTCCATACACCTTCACTTGAACCATTTCAGCTCTGGAATCCTCAATCTCTACTGAAGTAAAGGTAAAAACTAACTACTTCATGACATCACAAGGTGGAACGGAGCATTTTGAGCTGTGGAGATGTAGACAGACTAATAATAAAGTCTTACTCAAACATGTGTGAGGTTTTTGAGGAGGAAACAACAGCATAACTAAGGATGTAACAATATCCAAATGTCTCGATATGATCATTTCACGATTTGCATCTCGTATCTCATGGTTTTGTTTTGTTTTTGATATTTTGTGGAGGCTTACAAATGTTTGGATTTGCTACTTTTTCCTTCTACAACATCTTGACAAGCCTTTGGTACTGTTACAACGCAAAGAACTAAGATTTAAAAGTGCAAAAGATCACGGTCTGTGCACTAAAACAATGAATTTAAGCAAAGAGGCTTGTAATTCGATATACAGTGGTACCTCACCTTACGAAAGACCCAACAAATGAAAAATTCAAGTTACGAAACGCCTTCACGGTAAATTTTGGTCTCTAGATACGAAAGAAAATTCAAGTTAAGAAACGCAAAATCTCAAAAATTCAAATAATGCGCGCTCAGCCACACACATTATACGCTTTTCTCTGACTGGATTTAAACTTTTTCTCACATTTGTCTCTCGTTTAAACACTCAAACTTTCATAGATTTTCAACAAAATTATTAATAGTGAAGTGTGGGGGGAAGGGGGGAAGAAAACTGCGCTCTGACACGTGTGATAGCGCAGCATGACCCGGCGCGGAGCTGACAGCAGGACTAGACCAGGACTAGACCAGGACTAGACCAGGACTAGACCAGGACTAGACCAGGACTAGACCAGGACTAGACCAGGACTAGACCAGGACTAAACCAGGACTAAACCAGGACTAGACCAGGACTAGACCAGGTGGATTAAAGCGCCGCGCGCGGGTCTATTTCCTGGTTTCGTTTCGAGTCACGGCTGAGGCGAGCAGCGAGGGGGACCGCACGCAGTCTGAGCACATGAACGAACACATGAACGCATGCAAGAGCCGCGGTGGTCTAGACCTGCTCTAGATCTGGTCTAGACCAGCATGGGTCTCGTTCATGCGCTCAGACTGCGTGCGGTCCCCCTCGCTGCTCGCCTCAGCTGTGACTCGAAATGAAACCAGGAAATAGACCCGCGCGCGGCGCTTTAATCCACCTGGTCTAGTCCTGGTCTAGTCCAGGTCTAGTCCAGGTCTAGTCCAGGTCTAGTCCTGGTTTAGTCCTGGTTTAGTCCTGGTTTAGTCCTGGTTTAGTCCTGGTCTAGTCCTGGTCTAGTCCTGGTCTAGTCCTGGTCTAGACCTGCTGGCAGCCCTGCGCCGGGTCATGCTGCGCTATCACACGTGTCAGAGCGCAGTCTTCTCCCCCCTCCCCCTCCCCCCACACTTCACTATTAATAAAATCTATGAAGGTTTGAGTGTTTAAACGAGAGACAAACGTGAGAAAAGTTTAAATCCAGTCTGAGAAACCAATCAGGACGCAGAACACAATGTTACACTATAAAAAAAGTTACACTATAAAAAAAAAAAAAACTTGGATCGGGGCCTTGGAACGAATCAGGCTTTTTCCATTGAAATAACTACTCAACTTACGAATTTTTCACGTTACGAAACCACTTCTGGAACGAATGAATTTCGTAAGGTGAGGTACCACTGTATTGCGACGGGCCATGATATTATTGTCAGACTTTTGACGATACAGTATCACGATATTTCAGTTATTGTTACATCCTTAATTATAACATGACTCAAAGCTCACGAGACGACCCTGTATTAATAACGATCATATTAATATCTGTTGTGTACCTGATGTTCTGAATTTCTTTGACAAAAACTAGATTTTTTGGGGGGTAGTTAAAAAAAAAAAAGATAAATTTTTGGAATTCTATGTCATGATATCTAAAATTGTCCTGTTACAATCATTTGACGTTTTGGGAATTTGAAAATGACTAATATATATATTTAAATCTCTATTGTGGCCCTTTGTGAAGAGTAGGGTTTATGGTACATTTTTATGCAAAGTTCTGATTTAATTTTTGTATCTAGTTTACAGATAAAATCATCATTAGTTTCTTGTATGAGCGCCCCCTGTCTGCCGGCGGGAGGCGCGGTAGTATTGGCATTTTTGCAGTTATTTGTATAAAGAAAATTGGTTACAACTTTTGCCTATATAATGTTATTTTTTGTAACTATAAAACACCTTATTTGCTGCTGTGTAGTAAAAGTTTTGCTGTTGAAGCCAGTTTTTTTTTCCTTCAAAGTTTAGTTGAAAAAAGGCTTGTATTTTTTCCTATGCTCCCTCATGTCTTTGAATGCGTCTCTGAATGCGTCCCGCTCATGTACATATGTGAGACATATGTGAGACATATGTGAGACATATGTGAGGTGTGGTGGTTCTGACCCCTGGCTTTGCTCTGTGGCTCTGCTCCTTCCCGGTGAGGAAAAAAAACACAAAAAACTACAAGTACGGGAAGCCGGAGGGACAAACTGCAGCGGCGCAAAGTTTTTATTTATCACAAGTTTTGCTTTTGGAGATAGAGCTACTGCAATAAACTGTGTCCATGTAAAGGCGTTCAAGCTGTGGTTTCATATGAGTGTGATAGAAAACCAGGACTAGACCAGGACTGAACTAGGTCCAAACCAGGTCTGAAGCAGGACTAAACCAGAAGTAAACCAGGACTAATCCAGGACTAAACCAGGTCTGAATTAGGAATAAACCAAGGCTAAACCAGGACTGAGCCAGGAATGAACCAGAATTCAAGCAGGACTGAACTAGGACTGAACCAGGGAAAAAAACAGTACTAAACTAGATCTTAACCAGGACTAAACCAGGACTACATTAGGTCTGACCCAGGTCTAAACAGGTCTGGCCCTTCTGTGTTTGTGGACTTTCTCAATTTTGATGTCAAGATTTCAAAATTCTTCTTACGAAATCAGAACATTTTCATTCATAAATCCTCGACCTCAGGAAAAACACAAAACTCAATAGTTTATTTTCACTCAGGAGTTTTGTGAAATACATTAAAATATGAAACTATGAAGGGTTCATGTCAACCAGGTCTAAGACGGGACTGAACAGAACTAAACCAGGACTTAACCAGGACTGAACAGAACTAAACCAGGACTGAACAGAACTAAACCAGGACTTAACCAGGACTGAACAGAACTAAACCAGGACTTAACCAGGACTGAACAGAACTAAACCAGGACTGAACAGAACTAAACCAGGACTTAACCAGGACTGAACAGAACTAAACCAGGACTTAACCAGGACTGAACAGAACTAAACCAGGACTGAACAGAACTAAACCAGGACTTAACCAGGACTGAACAGAACTAAACCAGGACTTAACCAGGACTGAACAGAACTAAATCAAGACTAGGCCTGAACCAGGACTGAACCAGAAGTTAAAGCCCCAGTGTGTAGGATTCGTGGCGCATAGGTGGATGGTGCTATTGCACTTTCTGTTTTAGCTACGGCAGACCTCGAGGGTCACCCGAGGTCTAAATAAAACGCGGTCCCGTTTTTTTTTTTTTTCTTTTCTCATGAAAACACACATTCCCGATCATGTACCATGACACTCTACACATCAAATGAAACCTTACAGTCTCCTCTTTTTCACTATGCAATTCATTTCCCGGCACAACAATCACTCCCCGAGCACATGGGGCTTTTATACGGAAAAGCACAAAACAAGGTTAGCTTACCTTAGAATGCTTTGCACAGGTCAAACTCTGTATTTCACCATAAACTTGGTCTCAATTTGTCCGTAAGGATCCAGCGAATAAAATCCAGTAAAACAATTTAGTCCAAAACACGTGTTAGATCCATTACGACGTGTGATCCGGGACATGCTTGTCGTCGTTTACCCAAAACCACGAGCCTTGCCGAAGGCGAAAGCGGAGCCCAAATGTCCTTCTGCGGCTCTCGTAATCAAAATGGCTGCCTCTATATGGGGAAGATCCCCCTTTTATGTGACTATATCTAAGTCCAAAAGAATACTTTGATTTCATGATGGAAGTGAAAAGGCTTGGAAAACAATGTATTTTTGAATGGGTATCTTCAATTTCTGTAATTAACAGGTAAAAATCTTACACACTGTCCCTTTAACAAAACCGAGACTAAACTACAGTTAAATCAGTACTGAACTAGAACTATATCAGGACTGAAACAGGTTTTATGTGTAACTGCTGAGTGCTCACAGAAGGGTCTGTGTGCTTGAGCACTCTGCTGCTCTTTCACATACACTTTGTGGCTGAGTCGCTGTCGTGCCCAGTCACTTCCACTTTGTTTATAAAACCACTGACAGTCGACTGTGGAATATTTAGGAGGAAGTTTCACGGGTGGACTTGTTGCACAGGTGGCGTCCTCTCACAGCACCACACTGGAATTCACTGAGCTCCTGAGTGCGACCCATTCTTTCACAGATGTTTGTAGAAACAGTCTGCAGGTGCTTCATTTTCTACCCCTGTGGCCATGGAAGTGAACACCTGATTTCCATTTGGACAGGTGAGTGAATACTTTTGGCAGTTTGTGAAGAAAACAGCAGAGAAACTTAGTAAAGCAGATCTATTCTGCAAATTCGATTTTTTTTTTTAGAGATTTTAAACATGTTTTAGTTGTTTCACCATTTACTCACCTGAACGTATTTTTGCAGTGCATGTTTGATGCCATAATCGCCGCTCAACTCATACTTTCACCTCAAATTCAAAAACATTTTTGCAGCGATCCATTGGAGGTGCCGACTCTTTGTTGTGCTGAATATTGTGATGGAAATGGTCTTAGATTAGAACTTTTGAATTTAAAGCATTACAATTATATATTTTAGTGTTTCAATTTCAAAGAAAAAATAAGTCGGGGCTCGTTTTTGGTTTATTTTGTGTTTTTATTAAAAAAACTTTTCTACGTTTCAGTGAATCAAATAAAAAACATCACGAACAACACGAAGAGGTGGAATGGTGTCTACAACAGCTCAGCCGCGCACACGCACACAGCACGTGCACGCCCCGGAGCTCGTGCACGGGGGGCGTGCACGTGAGGGTCTCAGAGGAGCACCACACAAATCCAGCCCGACCACAAGACCAAGTCCGGGTTTAATCCTGGTCCTTCTACAAAACCCCCGGTGTAATCTCAATTCTGAAACTCAAAACTAAACCAAGAATTTTCACTTTTCTGTTCACTTAAAGGGATAGTGTGTGTTGTTTTTTTTTTTAAATGTTAATCTGTATGGGTTTCCTTCTAAAAGTTACATGTGTTGACACCGGCTTACCTCTGACAGTCTCAGCTGATCCCGGTTCGACTCACTTTCTGGAGCCCACGTAAGTAGGTCCGGTAACTTCCCTGGAACATGAAATAAAGCTTGTTTTTCTTCTCAAAACTAAACATTTGTTAGAATGTGATATATTTGCGTCCCAAACAGTTGTCCACGAAACATCCATCAGCGTATTTCGCATTCACGTATTGTCTCTCTCCACTCGTATCACTACGCCCATGTTAACTCTATCAGCCTGAACAGGCGAACAGGCTGATAGAGTTAACATGGGCGTAGTGATACGAGTGGAGAGAGACAATACGCAAATGCGAAATACGCTGCTGGATGTTTCGTGGACAACTGTTTCAGACGCAAATATATCACCTTTCTAACAAATGTTTTGTTTTGAGAAGAAAAACAAGCTTTATTTCATGTTCCAGGGAAGTTACCGGACCTACTTACGTGGGCTCCAGAAAGCGAGCCGAACCGGGATCAGCTGAGACTGTCAGAGGTAAGCCGGTGTCAACACACGCAACTTTTAGAAGGAAACCCATACAGATCAACATTTTTAAAAAACGCACTATCCCTTTAAAACTAATTTGACATTACATAAGCGCTTTGTTTTTACTCCAAATTTAAATTCTATATAAAATAATAAAATACAAGTTTAATATTTTTTTCCTCAAATAAAATCAACAGTGGAACAAAAACGTCATTGTCACCTGTCACAATCTTTTTGCCCTTTCCGTAATTTGTGAAACGATAAACTTGTTACGTAAGCGCCTTACAGATTTAAACTCAACATGCACCGATCCTGCCTTTCCACTTCAGATATTGAGTGCACGGACAGAAAATTGCATTTTTTCCCTTAAAACACAGTTCAGTTATTACAAAATGTACGGAATCCTTTTATGCAACTCTTATTTATCCTGCAAGTGACAAGAGAACAACCAAAATAAAATTATTCGTATTGGTGCATCCCTAATTTAAAGATAAAATCCAAGTTTCATTTTTTCCCCCTCAAAATCAGCTAAACTAAAAATGCAAAAATTCACCTTTTTTTTTTTTTTTATACATAATTTGTGATATGTAACAGTTTCTTCTTTTTTCTTCAAATACAGTGGTACCTCACCTTACGAAATTAATTCGTTCCAGATGTGGTTTCGTAACGTGAGTTTTTCATAAGTTGAGTAGCCATTTCAATGGAAAAAGCCTGATCCGTTCCAAGGCCCCGATCCAAGTTTTTTTTTTTATAGTGTAACTTTTTTAATAGTGTAACATTGTGTTCTGCGTAGAGACTGTAGACCCAGGACTAAACGTGGACTATACCAGGTTTAGACCAAGGTTTAGACCAAGGTCTAAACGAACGCCAAGGTTTAGTCCAGGTTTAGACCAAGGTCTAAACCTGGACTAAACCAGGACTAGACCAGGTCTAGACCAGGTGGATTAAAGCACCGCGTGCGGGTCTATTTCCTGGTTTCGTTTCGAGTCACGGCTGAGGCGAGCAGCGAGGGGGACCGCACGCAGTCTGAGCGCATGAACGAGACCCGTGCTCAAACCGTGCCTCCTCTAGACCTCCTCTAGACCTGGTCTAGACCTCCTCTAGACCTGTTGCGTCTAGACCACCGCGGCTCTTGCATGCGTTCGTTCATGCGCTCAGACTGCGTGCGGTCCCCCTCGCTGCTCGCCTCAGCCGTGACTCGAAACGAAACCAGGAAATAGACCCGCGCGCGGCGCTTTAATCCACCTGGTCTAGTCCTGGTTTAGTCCAGGTTTAGTCCTGGTCTAGTCCAGGTTTAGTCCAGGTTTAGTCCAGGTTTAGTCCAGGTTTAGTCCAGGTTTAGTCCAGGTCTAGACCTGCTGTCAGCTCCGCGCCGGGTCATGCTGCGCTATCACACACGTGTCCACCCTCCCCCTTCCCCCCACGCTTCACTATTAATAATTTTGTTGAAAATCTATGAAAGTTTGAGTGTTTAAACGAGAGACAAATGTGAGAAAAGTTTAAATTCAGTCTGAGAAAAGCGTATAATGTGTGTGGCTGAGCGCGCATTATTTGAATTTTTGAGATTTCGCATTTCGTAACTTGAATTTTCTTTCGTATCTAGAGACCAAAATTTAACGTGAAGGCGTTTCGTAACTTGAAATGTTCGTTTGTTGGGTCTTTCATAAGTTGAGGTACCACTGTATTCATGATTCACACATTTTTAAACCAGACTCCACAGCGTTCTCCAACCACTGACTAAATATTTGGAAGATTTTAAAATACCACGTTTCACTTTTTCCATTCGACACCATTCAAAAACCAGGGATGGGATGTGTAACTATCAACTCCTAAGTCCTGGTTTAGTTCCAAGTGCTACTAAAAGTCCCCGGTTCAGTCCTGTCTAGTCGGGTTTTGGTGGTGGTTCTCAGAGACCCGTCAGTCCTGGTCCAGATCCCAGTCCAGATCTACTCGTCCTCCTCGTCGTCGTCGTCCTCCTCTTCTCCTTCGTCGTCGTCGTCCTCCTCTGGACCCTGAGCCGAAGAGCCAGGATTTCTGGCCAAAGTTCCCCCGCCGCGGTAAGCCACCATGTCCTGCAGAAACCAGCGAAACACGTCAAAAACAAAAGACGCAAAGTCGTCTTAAAAAGGAACTCGATTTTCTCATCTGTGTTCAAATGTTGTTCCCTCATCACGGACACACCTCGAGTTGTGTTTTTGTTTCACTCACACGTTCGAGTTCTTCATGTGGTCATACAGGAAGTGCTTTACTGTGTTTTCATTACAAACATTTGGATCGTTTCAGCCCTGGAACTGCCAACTAAAGGGAACTAAAGGTACAAGGAGCTGGTCACATGAAAACGACCACTTCATGACATCATAATATTCAGACCCCCAGGATTTCGCGGGCATTTTTTGTGATTGTTTCGGGCTAAAATGCCTGAATTTGTGGGAGCTTTTCCAAAAAGTTGCGATGAAAGTTGCGGTGCTTTTAAGGTTTTTGTTGCGATTTTGTTGCGGGAGGAAGTGAAAGTTGCGATAAATAGTTGTGATTTTCCCTTTTTGTAATTAAAATTGAATAATATTTTGAATACTGAGTTATTACTGACAAAGAATAATACAAAGACACAGAGATCACAGATATGGTCCTAAAACAACCTTACCAACATCGAAAACAAATTACTACTAGGAGAGGAACTGTTTTGCTCGGTCTTTTGCTGTTATTTTTGTGGGCAAATGGCGCCGCAGACATGTTTCTTTGCCATTAGAAGCCGTGTCTCAGAGCGCGCGGCTCGGAGCGTGGCCCGAAGGGCATGTGCGTCACACATTTCGACAGTACACCGGCACGACGACTGCTGTCTCACTTCTTTTTTGTCCCATGCGCAGTTAACACGCGGTCCGAAGACCGCAGTCGTTAAGCGGTCCGCGGACTGCAGTCGGGGCTGAGCAAGTGTGCACCTCCTTGACTGCAGTCTGAGCCCACTTCGGGCCGCGCTCCGAGCTGTGCGCTCTGGGAACTGGGACACAGCCGCAGTTTCGTTTCGTCACACGGAAGTAAAGCAGAAGGAAGTTGGTCGGCGTTCAATACGTCGCCGATGGTTGGTCAAAATTAGTAAAAATTGCGGGAAAGTTGCGGTGATTGGTCAAAATTGCAACACCGCCCTGAATTCACGGGGATTGGCTGAAGTTGCGTTGAAGTTGCAAATCGCAACATCGCGAATTCCTGGAGGGACTGAATAATAAAATACTCATTTGTGTGAATGAAACAAAGCTCCAGGTATTTTTGGGGCTTATCGGCACTAAAAGATAAGCCTGTTGTGATGTTCTGATCAAATGTTGTGATGTCGTATTCTTTCTTAAATGTAAAGTGTGTGTATATGTATTTTGTATTATATTGTATTGTATATGTATTGTGTGCTCTTTGCCTTTTTACATCATGGCCAAGGGACTACAGATAAAACGAGCCTTCTGGCTTTTTTTAACCATGTGTAATCATGAGTTTTATGAAATTGCACTGTCCCCTTTTAAATAACCTAAACCTAACAGCATCATAAGGGATTATAATCTTTAAAATCTCAGGAGTTACTCTGTCTCTTCTTTCTACAAACCAGCACTCTTACCTGCTTTAATTCACCAAAGCTTTAAAACAACTCAATTCTATTTTTTATTTATTATTATTTTATTTTTAGTACTGATTTACTCTTAATTACAAAAACAGTGGAGATGATGTTTCATTTGTTCAATGTTGGATACTTTGGTTCTCAAGACGATTATCCAATCAGAAAGCAGAATGAGCCTCACAAGTCCCTCATTTGTGTTGCAAATTTCAATGTTGAAATCGAGTGTGTTTAAAGCTAAAACGGCGCTCTCTGATCTGAACCCGAGCCCCTGCAGACAGTCATGAGTCAGTGCTCGTGCTAGTGCAGCCTCTACAGCTCAGAGAGGGAGTTCTGGAGGCTCTGAGGTCTGTTCATATCCTGAGAATAAGAAAGGCTCCGTACCCGGTCATATTTCTCCCGGAGTTTCTGGGCCTTCTCTTCATATGGCTGCTTGTCGTTCTGTCCCAGTTTGGACCACATCTCTCCCAGTTTTTTGGCACAGTCGCCGATGGACAGACCGGGGTACTGCTGCTTCACTGTGGGTCTGTACTCGCCACAGAACACGAAGAACGCAGACCTGCAAAGAGCAAGACCAAGACCGGTGTTAGACCAGGTTTAGACCAGGGTAAGTCCAGGGATAGACCTGGTTTATTGACCAGTTTGAGTACATTGACCTGGTTCCTGGTTTACTTTGTCTTATCACCATAGTTCCAATGCAGTGATTGACAAGCAGATTAACCAATCAGTCAGAGTCTGAGATGTGGAAAGTCTTTTTCAAAAACATACAGAAGCACAGGCAGAACATGCAAACTGCACATATATGCACCCACTGCTCTGCCTGTATGTCAGAACAAACCTCTGGTTTCAAGTAAAAGTTCACACGTGTTCTCCTGAGCTGATGGAAGCATCACTCAGCTCGATCTGAGAGGTGAGCTCAAGACATCATGAACCCAACAATCAAACTGGACCATTCACATTAAAGGAAAAGTAACGTTTTTTACAATCTGAGCCTTATTTCGGTAATAAAACAAGTTGTTTTACTCACCCATAGCACTTTGGTGTCATATGGAGCACTTCCAGAGATGTTTTAGATTTGCGTTAGCCATAGCCATAGCTCGGGGCATATAATATATTCCCGGAGCATGTAATATGCCCCGTGCGGGCTCCAAATAACAAACTTTAGCACTTTTCAAATCATAGAAGCTCAATGTCTTAGTCTACGATTTCGTTTGAATCAAAAGTGGCCTGTAATCCGAGATTTAGCCATAGTCTACAGCTTTGCGTTTCATGTTTGGGTCCCGGGAGCTGAGAGCGAAATAAGATGTGACTCCGCACATGCGCACTGTCCTCCTCATCTACTCGAAACTATGGATAAATCTCGGATTACAGGCCACTTTTGACTCAAACAAAAGTGTAGACTAAGACATTGAGCTTCTATGATTTGAAAAGTGCTAAAGTTTGTGTTATTTGGAGACCGCAAACATGTGCCCCGAGAACTCACATTACGGAGATCGCTAATCTAAAACATCTCAGGAAATGCTCCATATGACACCAAAGTGCTATGGGTGAGTAAAACAACTTGTTTTATTACCAAAATAAGGCTCAGATTGTAAAAAAACGTTACTTTTCCTTTAAACGAGATCTCAGAGCAGCTCCGGTCGCACTCTGGAGCAGCGTGCGGCGGTGTGATGCCTTTCACGTGGTTCATGGTGTTTGGGGTGAATGATGCAGTGAACAAGACCAACAGAACTGAAGCTACTCCACAGGGGGCGTGTGTGAAAAAGACCTAAGTACGTCGGCTGGTGTCGCCGTGTTTTGCGTGCTTCACCTTTTGGCTCCACCCAGATCACGATGCTACTCTGTGATTGGTCCAAGCTCCAGCTCACTGTTTCTTGGAGTTAGAATCCTGGACCCTACTGCTGCTCTGAACAGGAGTGGCAGTCTGACCAGGCTACTCAAGTCCCAGTGTTAGTCCTGGTGCAGACTCAGTACTCACGGTGGTCTCTTGGGGGCATTGGGGTCTTTTCTCTTGCGTCCTCTTTTGCCGAAACCTTTTGGAGGGATGTAGTCCTTCATTTCGCGGTTGTACCGGACTTTGTCAGCTTTGGCCATGTCCTCGAACACTTTCTTATCGGTGGGGCTCAGCGCCTGGAACCAAGACACCAGGTTTAGAATTGGACAGTTTACATAACTCTAACTAGGACCTGACTCTCATGAATCTGTCCTGGAGCTGTGTTTTGTTTTCATATTTCAGTGTTTTATATCAATTTTACTTCTACAACAAGCCTGTATTGTATTCAAATGACTCGCTCATTTTGCCTTTAAGAGTTTCCCTTAAAATCAAAGTAGTTTTATTAGGTTTGCCTCCATCTGAGAGAGGAACCCTGTGACACTAACCTTCCATCTTTCAGAGCACTTTTTGGAGAACTCTGCAAAGTTGACGGACTGTTCTGGGTTCTTTTTACGATGCTCCTCACGACACGTCTGAACGAAGAAGGCGTACGCTGACGTCTTCCCCTTCGGCTTGTTTAAGTCCTTTCGCATCATTCTGGAGATGAGGTAGACAAGGAGAGGAGACATGGAAGCAAAAGAAAAGGACAAGGAAACACGAGGAGACAAGGACACACGAGGAGGAGACGAGGAAATAAGAAGTTGGAGAAAGAAGAGGAGGGAGGACAGTAGTGAGTAATCTGAAAAACCATCAGCAGCACTTTGATTTATTTATCTGTATGACATTCTTCATTCAATGAAAATGTGTGGGCAGATTTTATATTATTTATTACTAAATGTCTGAGCACAAGTATTTATTAGCCTCCTGGGTTTTTTTTGGAGCAGTTTGGAGTCCTCCGTGTGGCGTTTTGGACACGGGCAGTAGACGGGACAGGCTGGGGTCTGGAGAACAGAGGACAAAGGATCTGAGGGGGATCCATTTTCCCTGGGACCCGCGGCCTGGGGCCCCTCTTCCCTAACACTCTCTCCACTTTCACTGATGCGCAGCGCGGTCCAGCCCTCTGCGGGGCCCCGCCGCTCTGTGGCCGCATCCTCGCTCCTCCTTTGGGGCTTCAGGCTCTGCGCCCTGCGGCTTCTCCGGAGCTCCTGTGAAGCTAGCCCCGCTGCTAATGTTAGCCCCGCAGAACAATGGACCACCATTTTCCCGCCGTTTGATGCGCCCCTCCCCCTCGGCACAGCCTATATAAACATTAGAAGCGCAATACTACGGCATTTAAAGTACACTTTCACTAGGGGCGGATTACAACAACACACGCAGCACAAATGCGTAACAGGAACGGTCTGAAGCGCTCAGGTGAGCCGCTGTCACATCCACTGATGGTTTTTTCAGGGCTCCTGGAGCTCTGGAGAGGTCAGGCGGAGCGCGCAGGACGACACTGTTTCCTCACCACAAAATGGGCGTTCCATGTTTACAGCGGCAGCCTGGCGCAGCTATGGAAGTATGGGCACGGCGCGACCAAAACAGGCGGAGAGCCGGTCCCCAGCGGGGCTAGAGCTCAGATGTGCCTCGCTCTGGCCTTCACCAAAAAGCGGCCATTTTACCCCGCTTTGGAGCACCCTTCTCCGCTGGGGCTGCAGTGAGACCCCCGTGCAGACAGCCGCCCGGAGCGCAGCGGCGCGTAGTGCGAAACGGACGTGGGGAAAGAGCGCTGAGAACGGGGTACTCACGTGTCGGGAGGACCGGCTGGAGCTGCGGCAGTAGCGGGGCTTGGCCGGGTTTACTGCCGGGGTTTGGGGCTCTGTATCGGGCTGGTGTTGTTGTTTGAGGCTGGAGCAGGAGACTGGGGGAGCAGAGGCACAGCGCAGACCCGCCCCACGCTCCTCCCAGCTGCAGCTGCTTCCATTCAGGGGGCGGGGCAGTGGGCACGGCTTCCTCACGCCTCCGCCTCTGATTGGCTGCGACGGGAATGAGAACTACAATAGGGCGGGGTTTGCAGAATGTACTTCTGTGATTGGTTGTTAGATATGCGTGACAGAGTGCTAGGCCAATCAGGAGTGAGAAGGCACAGACAGGGATGCGGTTTAGAATTTCCATCAAAACAAATCTTTGCTCCACGCACTTCTTAATTATTTACTACAATCAGCTGATTTTAACACGTTTCAGAAATTATTGATCAAGAAATTAAAACTTAACCAGGGACCTATTGCTTTATTTTTTATAAAACAGCACCAGAAGTACCTAGTGAAGTCTTTGATTTAGCCTGCGTCAAGGATTAAAGGGCCCGTATTACGCAATTTTCTGTTGTTTCCTCATCACAAACAGACCTTCACTACAACCATTTGGATAATTTCAGCCCTGGAATTGCCCATCTGCGTGGAGCTAAAAGTAAAAGGAAGCGGTTAACTTTAACACTACCACTTCATGACATCACAAGGTGGAACAGAGCATTTTGAGCTTTGGAGATGTAGACGGACTAATAATAAATGATTACTCAAACATGTGTGAATGGAAAAAAACACAACTCTGGTATGTTTTTGAGGAGGTAAGAGCACTGAAGAGTCAATTTTGTGTAATACAGGACTTAAAGGAAAAGTTACAATCTGAGCCTTATTTCGGTAATAAAACAAGTTGTTTTACTCACCCATAGCACTTTGGTGTCATATGGAGCACTTCCAGAGATGTTTTAGATTTGCGGTTAGCCTAGCGCGACTTCTAGCCATAGCTCGGGGCATATAATATATTCCCTGAGCATGTAATATGTCCCGTGCGGGCTCCAAATAACACAAACTTTAGCACTTTTCAAATCATAGAAGCCCGATGTCTTAGTCTATGATTTCGTTTGAAGCAAAAGTGGCCTGTAATCCGAGATTTATCCGTAGTTTACAGCTTTGCGTTTCATGTTTGGGTCCCGGGAGCTGAGAGCACAGTCCGCATATGTGCACTGGCGTCCTCATCTACTCGAAACTATGGCTAAATCTCGGAATTACAGGCCACTTTTGACCACACAAAATCGTAGACTAAAGACATCAGGCTTCTATGATTTGAAAAGTGCTAAAGTTTGTGTTATTTGGAGACCGCAAACATGTGCCCCGAGAACTCACATGATGGAGATCGCAAATCTAAAACATCTCCGGAAGTGCTCCATATGACACCAAAGTGCTATGGGTGAGTAAAACAACTTGTTTTATTACCGAAATAAGGCTCAGATTGTAAAAAACTTTACTTTTCCTTTTAAAGTTGCACTATGTAACATTTCTGACTGAGCGTCCACCACCTTCTTGTCTCTATTAAATGTGATTGGAAATAAAATATGGATGAATTAAAATAACAAAAAGTGGTTTATGCGGTTTAAGTTTAATTGTACATTTGTGAATAGACATTGCAAAGGATAGGCAGACTTCTTTAAATACATCACAGTAAAACAGTTTCTTGGTCTTGGAGCTTTTTCATTTGATTGGCCAGTCATTCGGTTAGTAATGTCTTTCATATTTGCTACTTCTTCAAAATGGCTTGATATGGTGTGGAAAAAACGGAGGCAGCTGATTGGTCAGTTGGTCACAGTGTGGGTGGGGCATCACCTTCCAGAATGGCAGCGATTTTTGAAACTAGTTCTTTAAAAGACGGACGTTTATCTGGTCTCTGAAAGCAAAACAGAAGATGTAAGAAAATGTGCAAAAAAAAAATCTACAAATTATTTTATGTCTTTTAAAATTATTACATTAAACTCATGATTAATTGAATTTCAAATATATGATTAGACTTTTTTTTTTTTATAACATTAAAGATTGTATTCAGAAGTGATCATATTTAAGCCTTTTTGCTTTGTGTATATGTTATGTTTTAGGCACTATGTTTTATTGTCATGTTTATAAGCTGTTTTATGTTCACTGTGGGCCTAGGGGGCGCTGCAATTTCGAAATCCTGTGTGTGCAACCTGTACATATGGGGTTTTTTTTGGACAATAAAGCTGACTTTGTTATCGGACGGTGGAAGGAATACTTTGAGGATCTCCTCAATCCCGCCGCCACGTCTTCCGAGCAGGAAGCAGAGGCTGGGGACTCGGAGGCGGACTCGTTCATCACCCTGGCTGAAGTCACTGAGGTGGTTGGAAAGCTCCTCGGTGGCAAGGCCCCGGGGGTGGATGAGATCCTCCCCTGAGTATCTTACGTCTCTGGATGTTGTGGGGCTGTCTTGGCTGACACGTCTCTGCAGCATCACGTGGCAGTCGGGGACAGTACCTCTGGACTGGCAGACCGGGGTGGTGGTCTCTCTGTTTAAGAAGGGGGACCGGAGGGTGTGTTCCAACTATCGGGGAATCACACTCTTCAGCCTTCCCGGTAAGGTCTATTCCAGGGTGCTGGAGAGGAGAATTCGACCGATAGTCGAACCTCGGATTCAGGAGGAGCAGTGTGGTTTTTGTCCCGGCCGGGGAACACTGGACCAGCTCTATACTCTCCACCGGGTGCTCGAGGGTGCATGGGAGTTTGCCCAGCCAGACCACATGTGCTTTGTGGATCTGGAGAAGGCATTCGACCGCGTCCCTCGTGGGGTCCTGTGGAGAGTGCTCTGGGAGTACGGGGTTCGGGGCCCTTTGCTAAGGGCTGTCCGGTCCCTGTATGACCGGAGCAGGTCCGATTTACTGCATTGCCGGTAGTAAGTCGGACCTGTTCCCGGTGCATGTTGGACTCCGCCAGGGCTGCCCTTTGTCACCGGTTCTGTTCATTATATTTATGGACAGAATTTCTAGGCGCAGTCAGGGGCCGGAGGGGATCCGGTTTGGGAACCACAGGATCTCATCTCTGCTGTTTGCAGATGATGTTGTCCTGATGGCTTCATCGAACCGGGACCTCCAATGTGCACTGGGGCGGTTTGCAGCCGAGTGTGAAGCGGCTGGGATGAGGATCAGCTCCTCCAAATCCGAGGCCATGGTTCTCGACCGGAAAAAGGTGGCTTGCCCTCTCTGGGTGGGTGGAGAGTCCTTGCCTCAAGTGGAGGAGTTCAAGTATCTCAAGTATCTGTTCTCGAGTGAGGGGAGGATGGAGCGTGAGATTGACAGGCGGATCGGTGCAGCGTCGGCAGTGATGCGGTCGCTGTACCGGACCGTTGTGGTGAAGAGGGAGCTGAGCCGAAAGGCAAAGCTCTCAATTTACCGGTCAATCTACGTTCCTACCCTCACCTATGGTCATGAGCTTTGGGTAATGACCGAAAGGACGAGATCGCCGATACAAGCGGCCGAAATGAGTTTCCTCCGCAGAGTGGCTGGGCGCTCCCTTAGAGATAGGGTGAGGAGCTCAGTCACACGGGAGGAGCTCGGAGTAGAGCCGCTGCTTCTTCACGTTGAGAGGAGCCAGCTGAGGTGGCTCGGGCATCTGTTTCGGACGCCTCCTGGACGCCCCCCTCGGGAGGAAGTGTCCGGGGTGAAGGAAGTCTGGGAGTCCCTGCTTAGACTGTTGCCCCCACGACCCGGCCCTGAATAAGCGGAAGAAAATGGATGGATGGACAATAAAGCTGACTTTGAACTTGAACTTTGAAAGAGAAACTACTGCATTTAACACACAAGCCCCAACATTTAATTTGACGTCACTGATTTCAGAGCACTTCATGGCCCTGTGCTGTACTCCGTTCCCTGACTTTCTTGCATTTTCAGTGTAATTAATAACAGAAATGACAAAGACAAACAAACTACTGCAAGAATCACATTTATGAGCATGTTTGTACAGATCTAAACTACAGGGTTCGCAGTTTTTATGCAGAATAAAACAAGGAAATTTTGTTGTGTGTGGAGGAAATTATGGGATGGTAAATTGCGGGTTTTGCCTCTTGCCTATTACATCCATTTATATTCCAATTTTGATTAAATTTATGATTAATTTTGCATCTGTTTTTAAAAACTAAAATAAATCCAGTTTAACAGTTCCGATCATGTCTTTTCCCACCTCATGCCAGCACTTTTGCATGATACCGTAGATGGTCTCTGATGCCAGTTTGGGCCGGTACAAGCGGTGACCTTTCATCACCATGGTTACGACCTCATGGTTTGTGTTCTTTTCAAACGGCATACGGCCCTCGGTGAAGACCTCCCACATCAGCACACCTAAGGAAACAGAAAACCATGAAAGCTCTGAATCCAGTGTCTTTCATTAAGGGCATAAGTCAAATTAAAGCTGCACTATGTAACTTTCCTGGTGGCCATCTGCTTGTCTCCATGGAGATGTTATTGCTTTACTGGAATGCTCCACAGCATTAAAGTGCATGACAGAATTTCACGATTCTCTATTTTCTCCTTAATTTGGTGGGGATATTTATGAAAGCCCATTGGAGTAAATAAAAATTAACAGCCTCACAGGAAGTCATAATTACACGTTTAAAAGTCATAATTATGAATAAAATCTAGCCCTTGCACTCATAGACTACGTTCACACTGCCGGGCTTAATGCTCAATTCAGATTTTTTTGTGAAATCAGATTTTTTTGTGAGGCCGTTCACATTTTCAATTAAATGCGACTTGTATGTGATCTCCAGTGTGAACGTTAAACGCCCCAAAAGTGTCCCACATGCGCACTGGAGGACGCGATACATCCCGGAGCCCCCCCCCCCTTCCCGGGTCCCCCCTCTATAACATCTATATAAATGTGTCAAACTGAACACATTCTGTACTGTACAGGAGACACTGTAAAGGAGGAGAAGCCAATCAGGACGCAGAATACAATGTTAATACACTATAAAAAAAAAAATTTGAAAAAAATCAGCGAAACAGCGAGGCCGCGAAAAGTGAACCGCGATAGAGCGAGGGACCACTGTACAGCTTATTTGTTTTAAAGAGGAGACGGAGAAGGAGAAGGTTTCTGGCCACGGCATTTTGTGGGACAGTGACAGTAACGTCTGCAGAAATGAACGTGTGGGTGCAGAGTCGCAGACAAGCGTGGTGGGATTGCTATGTGCTACGCCACTTCGGCATACCACATAGCACGGAGTGCTACATGCTACGGAGTTTATATACTATTTTCGCATGACGCGAAGAACGTTTTGTGTACATTTATTTGTACCACTCTCGCTGGAGGAAACACGGGCAGGTCGGATGAATGCGACCTGGCCGTTCAGACTGAAGTCACATGCCAAAAGATCGGATATGTATCGGATTTAGGAGCACAAATCCAAGTGGCCTGGATCGCATTTGAAAAAATCGGATCTGTCATTCACACTGTCATTAGAAGATCAGATACAGGTCGCATAGAGACGAAAAAATCGGATTTGGGTCATTTCAGGCTGCAGTGTGAACGTAGTCATAGAACCAGAGTTATGTTAACATAACCTGAGTTTCTTTGTTCCAGGAGGAGTTTTAGAAGCAGACCCACTGGCCCACTTCATCTCTCCCTTACTTCTCTCTTTCACTCTTTCAGAGAGGGCATCTCTTCTCATATGCACTTCTCCTCACTCTGAGTATCATGCAGCTTCTCCCCTCACTTGCATTAGTGTTGTCATAATTTAAAAAAAATAATTCAAACTTGATTTCAATACTAAGAAATAGACTCGATACTGATTGAATACCACAGTGATAGTTAAACACTCTTTTTTAGACAACAGAATGTGATTTTCAACATTAAATGGTTGTACTTTCTTCTCTGTTCCCATGTGGTCTTATATGTGTGTACTCCTTCAGTCGTCCTGTAGGTTCCATAGTGTCCATGGGCGTATACTCGTCTATGTGTCTATGTGCTTGTTCTGATACAGCTCAAGATCATTCTAAAGCGATTATTACATTAAATTAGGATTATTAAATTATTAGGAAATGGGGTTAACACCTATTCATGCATGAAAAAAAAAAAAAAGTCAAATACTGTGATACCGATAAAATGTTGAAAATTACCGTGATATGAATTTTTGGTCATACCGCCCAGCTCTACTTGGGAGTAAATCATGTTGAAGGATCTAAACTCTACTCTGCTTTGTCCTCACCAAATGACCACACGTCTGACTTGCTGCTGTATTTGCAGAAGTTGAAGACCTCTGGAGGAGACCACTTCACCGGGAACTTGGCTCCAGATGAGCTGGTGTACTGGTCATCCAATACGTATCTGAAAACAAAACATGACATTACAGGCAAACGTTTGGACACACTGACTCAATGTTTTTTCTCTATGTTTACTACTTTCTACATTTTATATACATACGAAAGACCTCAAATATATGAAGTAAGATATATGGAAAAAAGTCAAATAACTCAACTAAATATTTTTGTATTTTTAATTCAAATCCTGAAACTATCCACCCTTTGTTTTGTTGAAAACGCTGCAAACACTTTTTTTTTTCTCAATGAATTTCTTGATAAAGTCTCCTGAAATGGTTTTCATTAAAACCCTTAACCAAGCCCCTGTGGTCTTTGGCCCCAGTGACAGTCCATGGTGGAAGAGGATTATAAGAGTGCAAACCTGGTCATGCCAAAATCGGACACTTTCACCACCAGAGAGTCGTTCACCAAACAGTTCCTGGCAGCCTGAAATAAAAAATAAAGGTGCACAATGTAACTATGGCTCTTTCTTGGGGTACACAATCTGGTGTCACTGAGTTAGCTGGAATATTCCACAGTGTGGTATTAAACATATCTATCTTAAACTGATTTTATTCCTCTGAAATCTGCCTCCTCGTGGTTTCAACCTGTAACTTGAAAAGTCTCATAGTACAGTGGTCAACTCTGTTACCTCCCAGCCAATAAATGGCTAAGTTACAAGTCAGGTCTGTGTAGAGGAGAGCGAGGTATTTTTTTTTTAGCAAGAACACCTCCAATGAGTATTATTTATTTTCTGAAATGTTCCGTGGTGGTGCTTTAAGGCTCATTTATGCTCCATGTTCATATGTACAAAGATCAGTGTGTTCCAAGTGCAGTAACTGTCACTGCAGGTATATTTGCTGGCTGACCAGCTCAACTGGTAAATCACTTGACTTTTGCCCGGGGGACCTGGGTTCAAATCCCCCCGGCAATGAGCAAGCCAGTGTGGGTCCTTGAGCAAGACCCTTCACGGTACTGCCCCCCGGGCACCAGAAAGATGAGATGCCCACTGCAGCCCACTTGGGTCAAATGCAGAAGTGAATTTCTCCAGTGAGAATGGAATTATTTATATATATATATATATATATATATATATATATATATATATATATAATTCCATTCTCAAACCTAAATCAAAACAAACAAAGGAAACAAGGGGGCTAGCAAGGTCAGGTCCAGAGGTGTGAAAACAACCATTAGGAATATGTATGCTGAACTAGACGCCAGAGAGAAACTGAAAAACAAAAGACAGAAAGGTGAAAACAAAGAGGTGGGATAGTTTCAGAATAATTTCAGTGTAGTTAGCTCCTCCCTGCAGCGAGATATAAGCAGTGTCCATCAGCACTCTAACCAGAACTGACGAAGCCTCTCGGATGAGCTGCGAAAAGTTTTGGACCAAATAAACTTTGTCCAGTTGACAAATTGACTTTCTCCTTTTACTTTACTTCCAAATGTTTCTCATGTCAAGCCTGTGTTCTGTTAACTAACCACCAGAGGGTGCTAAAACAGTTTGAGAATTGACCAAAAATGTCAGTTTTGCATGGATCTATTAAAATAACTGGATAGGGTATTGCTAGCGCAGCGCTCTCCTGTGTTGGTTTAGTGGCCACTCGCTGGAACTACAGTGAAAAAATCTCCTGCCCTGAAGGGATTTTCCCCACAAAGCGCAATTACATCACAAACTGCTCATCTTCGGCTTTCAAAAAGGTTGGATTTTGTGGCAATTTTTCCTTATTTTCAGATCATATTTTTTTCCCAGCTCAAAATACTTCAGTTGTCTTAAAAACTGCTTTTTAATCATTAGCTAAAGGCTAATTTGGAGACATGTGCCATTGAGCTCGGCCCATTGACTTGAATGGGTGCCAGTGATTAGGCACCGAGTCAAGAAAATGAGGTGAGGGAGACATGTACAGTGGTACCTCACCTTACGAAAGACCCAACAAACGAAAATTTCAAGTTACGAAACGCCTTCACGTTAAATTTTGGTCTCTAGATACGAAAGAAAATTCAAGTTACGAAACGCGAAATCTCAAAAATTCTAATAGTGCGCGCTCAGCCACACACATTATACGCTTTTCTCAGACTGGATTTAAACTTTTCTCACATTTGTCTCTCGTTTAAACACTCAAACTTTCATAGATTTTCAACAAAATTATTAATAGTGAAGTGTGGGGGGAGGGGGAGGGGGGAGAAGACTGCGCTCTGACACGTGTGATAGCGCAGCATGACCTGGCGCGGGGCTGCCAGCAGGTCTAGACCTGGACTAAACCAGGACTGGACCAGGACTAAACCTGGACTAAACCAGGACTGGACCAGGACTAAACCTGGACTAAACCAGGAGTAAACCTGGACTAAACCAGGACTAGACCAGGTGGATTAAAGCGCTGCGCACGGGTCTATTTCCTGGTTCCGTTTCGAGTCACGGCTGAGGCGAGCAGCGAGGGGGACCGCACGTTGTCTGAGCGCATGAACGAACGCATGCAAGAGCCGCGGTGGTTTAGACCTAGAGGAGGTCTAGAGGAGGCACGGTTTGAGCACGGGTCTCGTTCATGCGCTCAGACTGCGTGCGGTCCCCCTCGCTGCTCGCCTCAGCCGTGACTCGAAACGAAACCAGGAAATAGACCCGCGCGCGGCGCTTTAATCCACCTGGTCTAGTCCTGGTTTAGTCCAGGTTTAGACCTTGGTCTAGACCTGGTATAGTCCACGTTTAGTCCTGGGTCTACAGTCTCTACGCAGAACACAATGTTACACTATAAAAAAAGTTACACTATAAAAAAAAACTTGGATCGGGGCCTTAGAACGAATCAGGCTTTTTCCATTGAAATAGCTACTCAACTTACGAAAAATTCACATTACGAAACCACTTCTGGAACGAATTAATTTCGTAAGGTGAGGTACCACTGTATTTGTTTTGCAGCTTTTTTCAAGTTTAGCTTCCACTGTCAAGCTGTGTTCACTACTGCCCCCAGTGGTCCTCTCGTATACACCTCTGTTACTCAGAGTCCACATGTTCTGAGGAGACGGACCAGAATACAGACAGAACAACACAGAGGATGGACAGAGGCCTTTATGTGTCTAGAACGTAATAAAAGAGCCTTTATTGTACCAGGTCTCTGTGGATGAAGCGGCTCTTCTCCAGGTACTCCATGCCCTGGCACACGTCTAGAGAGGCACTGAGGAGCGTGTCCTTGGTCAGGCTCCCTCTCTTCTGCCTCAGCATATTCAGGAGGCACCCCAGCTCCATGAACTCCGTCACGATGTAGATGGGCCTCTGCTGACTGCACACGCCGTACAACTGCACCAGGCGAGGGTGGGACAGACGCCTGGGGACACACAGGTGAAGACACATTATATTATTATTTAACATAGCTTTTAGAATTCTATTTTTAATGTATTTCTCTTTTTTGGCTTCACATGCACTCTGCTGTTGTACATATGTTGCATTATTAGGCCACATCATCTTAAAGGTCTGACTGTATACAAATTGTGCAAAATTGACCACTGGAAATTGATTGTGAGCCATGTTCTAATGTTGTTACCTGGAGTTGTGTTTTGTTTCAGTCAAACATGTTTGACTAACCCTGCATTATTAGTCTACATCTCCAAAGATCAAAATGCTCTGTTCCACCTTGTGATGTCATGAAGCGGTAGTTCTCAAGTTAACAGCTACTTTTGACCTTTTCTTTAGTAGAGATTGGTAATTCTGAGACTGAAATGATCCAAATGATTCTAGTGAAGGTGTGTGGAGTAAAAATATATGTATGGTTTGTATACAGTGGTCCCTCGTTTTATCGCGGGGGTGATGTTTCAGAAATAACCCGTAATACTTGAAATCCGCGAAGTAGGACAACTTTATATTTTACAATTATTCTACATGTTTTAAGGCTGTAAATGCCTCACCACACACATTATACACTTTTCTCAGACTGGAATTAACATTTCCTCACATTTCTCTTTCGTTTAAACACTCAAACTTTCATAGATTTTCAACAAAATGTATTAATAGTGAAGCGTGGGGGGCGCACAGACACGTGCACCTGTGGTCACACGGTGGTTTAATCCAGGTTTAGACCTGGTTTAGTTCACGTTTAGTCCTGGTTTAGTCCACGTTTAGTCCTAGTCTAGTCCTGGTCTAGTTCCCAGTCTGGTCCCGGTCTGGTCCCGGTCTGGTCCTCATGTCTTAGTCCCAGTCTGGACTTCCTACGGATCCAGTGACTCATGTCTCGGCTCCTCGTGCTCCCGGGGCCTGGTGCGGCTCGGACTGCTCCTCATTCAAACACAGTGTGAGCACAGAGGGACGAGCAGCACCGCACTCACCCCACAGCACCGCCACGTCCCGGGACATGCAGGTTCTGAACTGTAGTGGGAACGCATCCGTGGGCTCTCAGGACTGGTTCCGGAAACACTGCCACTACTTCCCGCATTGACCACCCGGAGAAGTGTACGCACGGACACGTGCACCTGCTCATCGTGGTCAAATCCATGCGCCTCACCTGGGGCTGCGAGTACGAGACCAAGGCAGCGGTCCCGAGAAGAAACACGGTCTGTTTCCGCAGAACGAACTGGTGGAACCTGGAGTCCAGGCGGCGGAACCAGTCCTGAGAGCGCACGGAAGCGTTCTCACTACAGTTCAGAACCTGCGCGTCCCAAGACGTGACAGTGCCGTTGGATTAGCGCGGTGCGCCCTGCTGCGTCCCGCAGAACACAATGTTAATACATTATTTTTTTAAAAATTGAAAAAAAAAAAAAAAAAAAAAAAAAAGCAAAACAGCGAGGCCGCGAAAAGTGAACTGCAATAGAGCGAGGGACCACTGTATTACATACTTTAAAATGTTCACTTTAAGTTTTGACACTGAGTCTCTTCCCTTTGCTCTCCACGTTAAGTCACTCCCCCTTCAGAGCACTATCACAACACAGTCAGTGTATGCCCCGCTAATGAAACTACTGCACATCACATCAGGTTTGTCAAGCAAGCTGCCGTGTACAGTTTTGTGTCATGTTTTTGTATATTTATGGAGAACTGTCGTGTGGGAGCGTGGATGATATAGGTCTGCACAAAATTGTTGGAAGAATTACCATGATGTTATCAAATATAATCTTATCAATTACTCATGTCTGTGTGTTAAGAGCTTTCTTTATCATTAGTACAGAAGCAGAAGTACAAGTGCAAGAGATTGGTTTTATCGTGTTTCTTTTCACTGCTGTGTGAACCTTTAAGATATGTTTTTTGCCCCACCCCTGTAAACTCCCATTCATGCTTTAAGATAATAAAAGGCAGGAGCTGAAGTGCCCCAGCGGAGAACTGCGAGCGGAGGCTTGGAGCGCTTACCCTTGCAAGTAAAATATAACTTTGTCTGCCTGGTTCTTAATGTCTATTCAGACCCTCCAGGAATTCGCGATGTTGCGATTTGCAACTTCAACGCAACTTCAGCCAATCCCCGTGAATTCAGGGCGGTGTTGCAATTTTGACCAATCACCGCAACTTTCCCGCAATTTTTACTAATTTTGACCAATAATCTGCGACGTATTGAACTCGCGTCAACCAACTTCCTTCTGCTTTACTTCCGTGTGACGAAACGAAACTGCGGCCGTGTCCCAGTTCCCAGAGCGCACAGCTCGGAGCGCGGCCCGAAGGGGGCTCAGGCTGCAGTCAAGGAGGTGCACACTTGCTCAGCCCCGACTGCAGTCCGCGGACCGCTTAACGACTGCGGTCTTCGGACCACGGGTTAACTGCGCATGGGACAAAAAAGAAGTGGGACAGCAGTCGTCGCGCCGGTGTACTGTCGAAAAGTGTGACGCACATGCCCTTCGGGCCACGCTCCGAGCCGCGCGATCTGGGAATTGGGACACGGCTTCTAATGGCAAAGAAACATGTCTGCGGCGCCATTTGCCCACAAAAATAACAGCAAAAGACCGAGCGAAACAGTTCCTCTCCTAGTAGTAATTTATTTTCGATGTTGGTAAGGTTGTTTTAGGACCATATCTGTGATCTCTGTGTCTTTGTATTATTCTTTGTCAGTAATAACTCAGTATTCAAAATATTACTCAATTTTAATTACAAAAAGCGAAAATCACAACTATTTATCGCAACTTTCACTTCCTCCCGCAACAAAATCGCAACAAAAACCTTAAAAGCGCCGCAACTTTCATCGCAACTTTTTGGAAAAGTTCACGCAAATTCAGGCATTTTAGCCGCAACAATCACAAAAAATGCCCGCGAAATCCTGGGGGGTCTGTCTATTGATGTGTGTAGGAAAGAGGTGATTTCCCTCACATAATTACAGCTAAATGTAAGGAGGATTTGAATAGTAGTAGTAGTAGTAGTAGTAGTAGTAGTAGTAGTAGTAGTAGTAGTAGTAGTAGTAGTAGTAGTAGTAGTAGTAGTAGTAGTTGTAGTAGTAGTAGTAGTAGTAGTAGTAGTAGTAGTAGTAGTAGTAGTACTCACATCATGACCTTGGCCTCCTCTATGAAGTCCTCCTCGTACATGGCTCCTTCTCTGATGGCTTTGATGGCCACTTTGTGCTGAGCTCTCCATTTGCCCAGTCGCACCTGCCCAAACTGCCCACTGCCCAGCTCCTTCATGAAGGTCAGCTCACTCGGGTTTATCTCCCACTTTTCTGAAAAACAACAACAACAATATTTAGACGTAGATGTATCACCTCTCAAACTGTGAACTGAAAACCCAGATTACCGTATTTTCCGTATTATAAATCGCTCCGGATTATAAGTCGCACCAGCCATAAAATGCATAATAAAGAAGGGAAAAAAAACATATATAAGTCGCATTTTTGGGGGGAAATTTATTTGATAAAATCCAACACCAAGAACAAACATGTCATCTTGAAAGGCAATTTAAAATAAAAATAGAATAGCGAACAACAGGCTGAATAAGTGTACGGTATGCTAACGTTACATGACGCATAAACAACGACCTGAGAACGTGCCTGGTATGTTAACGTAACATATTAAGAGTTATTCAGATAACTATAGCATAAAGAACATGCTAACAAGTTTACCAAACCATCAGTGTCACTCCAAATCACTAAATCCAATGAAATCTTCATCCTCGGTGTCACTTTTAAACAACTCTGCCAACTCCGGAGGTAGACGATGCGGCGCTTCCTCTTCTACATCGTTTACGTCAGACTCATCGTCAGTTGCAGTTCCAATTATTCCAGCCTTTGCTTTTATAAGTTACCGCCAATGTTGAAATGATCAACACAGGCCTAGAGCGCCCTCTTGCGGTTTAGTGTGAAAATAACATGTGAAATGATATAATAAAGTGTTAATATTTTCACACATAAGTCGCTCCAGAGTATAAGTCACACCCCCGGCCAAACTATGAAAAAAACTGCGACTTATAATCCGAAAAATATGGTATATGAATATGTGAAGATTCAGGGTTTAGTATTTGAGTCTGACCATAGCTGAAGCCAGCGGTGGAAGGAGCAGATGTATCTTGTTTCCCCACAGGATACCTCAGCCTGGCAACAAGACCTAAAAAAGGAGTCAGTGAAAGAAAGAAAAAGAAAGTTTTTTATTTAAAGGTGCCCTGTGCAACCTTTCTGGAGGAGGATCTGCCACTTGTTTGTCTCCATGGAGATGTTATCACTCTGCCTGGAATGTACTATGGTATGACATTAAACATATCTATTTTGCATTTATTCATTACTCAAAAATACAATAATTCCTTCTGTGAATAGGTGCGCCTCTCCACAGATCTTAACTGTATTGTAGCATAGTGCTGTAACCTCCTTGTCTCTCTCGTGATAGATAGGTTTAATCTAAGCCAGAGGTCTTCAACAGGGGGGTCACAACCCCTAGGGGGGTCGCGGAGGTACTGCAGGGGGGTCGCAAAATCTTTTGATTTCACTTTAAAATAATATAATTTTATAGTGTAAAATACAGTATTAACCTGTGTATTATTTCCTTGTATTGGATGTACCATAACAGAGTAGCAATGTTTATACATGACACTAAGCTCAATTTAATATAAAACACAATTCTATGCCGTATATATAGTCGGGGGTCCCTGGCCTGAAAAACGTTGAAGACCCCTGATCTAAACTGTGGAACGTTCTATACCGGGGTCGGCAACCTTTACCACTCAAAGAGCCATTTGGACCCGTTTCACACAGTAAAGAAAACACTGGGAGCCACAAAACCCTTTTGAAATTTAAAATGAAATAACACTGCATAACGGGTTGTCTTTTGGCTTTGTGCCATAGAATTACATTTTGAAAATGAACAAACAGTGGTCCCTCGCTATATCTCGGTTGACTTTTTGCAGCCTTGCTGTTTCGCGTGCCAATTTTTTAGAGTGTATCAACGTGCATTTCTGCTTCCTGATTGGCTAAGGGACTGTAGACTAGGGATGTCAAGAATTAATCGACTTACGATTAATTGTCGATCAAGACGTTGGTCGATTAAAATGCATTAATTGTAACTAATCGCTAGAGGAGAGGGCGCTACTCTGGAATGTGAACACGAGATGTGAACCCACTCGCGAGAAGGACCATAGCGTTACATCCGCGGCCGGATCTAGAGGCAGTGCAAAATGTTCTCCTGCGAACCCAATTTTTGCGACTTGGTTCGCTCCGCGTCCTGCTGTCTGCGTGAACACGTGCGCGGCGCGCTGCACGTGCTCCTCCGCTCCGGGCTGCGTAACAGGCTCCACGTGAGCAAGCAGCCCACTGTCCGGCCCGTGTGCCGGTGTGTGTGCGCGTGTGTGTGTGACTGTGCGTGTGTGAGTTAAATGTTTTCCCCGATCAATTCATTTTTTTATCATTTCATATCACGGAGGTTTTACAAAAAACGTCCTCAATTTATTTTCAATAAAGAATGTATTTTGTTATTCAGCATCAATACATTTGTCTGCTTTTTACTAAGGAATAATTAATTGAGGAATATACAATATAATAATACTATGATATATTTATGACTCAGTGTTATGTTACTATAGCTTATATTCTTAAAGACCCTATTGAAACACTCAAATTCAGGTGAAAAACGCCGCTTATCAGTTAATCGTTAATCGATCGATAAGATCAATCAACTATCAATTAATGAATTAATCGATTATTTGCATCCCTACTGTAGACCTTTACCGATTCGTCACTTGTTCTCCTCCGTGTCTCCTGTACGGTACAGAATGCGTTCAGTTTGCCAAATTTGTATAAATGTTTGATCGCAGTGTGACTCTGGAGTGCTGTATGTTTGCAAGTTTTCTCCCAGATAAAAACCCGCGATAGTGGAGCGGCGCCAGGACAAAGAGGCTTGGTCAGAGGAACTGTGAAATACACGCAATATGTTTAGGGCCTGAAAACAGGTTTGGATCTTTGGTTTCATTCTATAATATCTTTGCAGATTTCGCCTATCGCGGGTTATTACCGTATTAGGCCGAATATAAGACGATGTTTTTTGCATTGAAATAAGACTGAAAAAGAGGGAGTCGTCTTACATTCGGGGTCTAGACATTATACCCATTCACAACGCTAGATGGCGCCAGATATCGCGGGTTATTATTTAGAACATAACCACTGCAATATAAGAGGGACCACTGTACTGAGCCGCATCAGAGGGCTCAAAGCCGCGGGTTGCCGACCCCTGTTCAAGCAATAACATTTCCATGGCGACAAGGAGGTGGCGGACCCTTCAAAAGAAATCGTACACAGCTTGAAGTCATGTTATAATGTTGTTACCTTCTCAAAATCATACTGGAGTTGTGTTTTGTTTCATTCACACATGTTTGAGTAACTCTTTATTATTAGTCTGTCCACATCTCTAAAGCTCAAAATGCTCTGTTCCACTTTGTGATGTCATGAAGTGGTAGTTTTCAAGTTAACAGCTCCTTTTACCTTTAGTTCACTAGAGATTGGCAATTCTAGGTCTGAAATAATCCAGATGATTCTAGTGAAGGTATATGTAGTTTAAAGGTCCCATGGCATGAAATTTTCACTTTCTGAGGTTTTTGAACGTTAATGTGAGCTCCCCTACCCTGTTTAGCCCCCCCCCCATGGTTAAAAGTTGCGAAATGTCTAAACTGAGCATTTGCGATCCTTTTCTGCGTTAGAAAAAACACAGCTCAAACGGGCGATTTTGAACAAGGAAACTTATTGACGTCAGCTCGAAAAAAGAAATGCAAATGCAGTTCCACCCCCGTCTGTCTGTACTCAGCGTCTCTGTAAATCACGCCCAGAGACTTTGGACTGCAGAGGAGCTACGCAATGCGAAATGCGTTTTTTTATTTGCCTGGAGGAACTTGCAAGTGTTTCTAGGCTCGGAAGTCCTTTATCTGAGCCTGTGGATATCTGAAACAGCAGTGGTTTAATTTTATTTTCTGTGGAAATGTGTTTATTTTTCAATGGAACGCTTCTCATCTCTCCCTCCTCGCAAAAACGCGGAAATGGATCAGAGCGCACAGGGCACAGCTTAAAAGGAAAGAGTGGAGAGTTTGGCCACGCCCCCACCCCCTACTATAGGCCATCTCTGTCCTCCTCATTTGCATTCAAGCAACAATGCCCATAATGGAGTGTTCCAGAGTGACATTTATGACTCTTTCTCATCTTATCTCTGTTTCTCATGTTCTGAGTGTTGATTTTGAAGAAGGATTCATTTACAGTATTAGGGAACCATTAAGGAGCCATATAAAAGCATCAAGAAGTACCATGTCATGGGACCTTTAAAAACACAGTAGAACACTTCTTGTATTACCACATGACATCACAAGGTGGAACAAGGTGTTTTCTGTTTGAGCGAAACTCTAAATATGCAGGATTTATAACATAAACCAGAAAATAGTGTAGATCTGTGGAGAGGAGAGTCTTCTGAGGTATTTTCGAGCAATAAAACATGTGTAATATAATGAATGGAAAACAGATGCTTTTAAAATGTCATACTGTGGAACATTCAGCGTCATGGAGACAAGAAGGTGGCAGACCCTCCTCCAGAAAAGTTCCACAGTGCTGATTTATCACGTTACCTGCGGCGTTGTGCTTGTGGTACTCGATCAGGTCTGGGATGTTGGAGAAGAGGTGTTTTTCGGCCAGGTAATACTGCTGTGGGGAGCCTGAGGTTTCTTTAATGTGGTAATGTTTGATGGCAGAACCGCCCTCCCTGAAAAACAAAAACACAACGACAGACTAGTGCCTTGGGACTACATAAACTCTCAAAACACACAAAAAGGCTAAAACTTAAAGGAGAATTAACGTTTTTTTTTTACAATCTGAGCCTTATTTCGGTAATAAAACAAGTTGTTTTACTCACCCATAGCACTTTGGTGTCATATGGAGCAGTTTCGTAGATGTTGTGGTGTAGCGATATCCGTAACGTGAGTTCTCGGGGCAAATGTTTGCGGTCTCCAAATAACACAAACTTTAGCACTTTTCAAATCACAGAAGATCGCTGTGTCAGTGTAGACTTTAAGTGGAGTCCAAAGCGTCCTGAAACCCGATATCCAGCTATAGTTTCATCTGATGACGTCATCATAGAGAACAGCGCGCATGTGTGAAGTCTCAGCTGTTTAGCGGATAAACACCACTAGTCTGAAAGAAGCTAACACCTCTGAACTTTTCTGTTGCGAGACATGGCTGAAGATTCGGACTTTGAGATTGAAGAGGACTTATTTGAGTATGATGGCCGTCCCTATCGTTTTGAGCCTGAGTATACGGAGGAAGAGATATTAGAAGGAAGCGGAGACAGTTTGAGGAGCAGCGCACAAGAGAACAGCGAGCGACGGCCCGTCTACGAAAAGACAGTACCTTGTGGTGTTTATGTGGACATTGTATGTCGATGGCCACAGAGGAAGAATGCCTTTGCTGTCTCGAGTGGGATATCGGGTTTCAGGACGCTTTTGACTCCACTTAAAGTCTACACTGACACAGCGATCTTCTGTGATTTGAAAAGTGCTGAAGTTTATGCAAACATATGCCCCGAGAACTCACGTTCACGATACCGCTACACCACAACATCTACGAAACTGCTCCATATGACACCAAAGTGCTATGGGTGAGTAAAACAACTTGTTTTATTACCGAAATAAGGCTCAGATTGTAAAAAACGTTAATTCTCCTTTAAAAACAAAAAAAAATAGAAAGTGTTTGTGCAGCTCTATTGATACCTGGCAATGGCATCACAGTGGAGAGTGTTCTACATGTACGTCTATGGCAGAATGTTCAGTACTTACTGTAATGACCCAATCACGCATTAATAAAGACTGTCAAAAAGTTTTAAGATTGTCTGATAACTCAGGAAAAAACACAAAATGGATTTAAGCAGCACATTATCCGGAGCCTGTGATCAATACAAGTCCGTGGTCTTGGTTAACTGTTTGAAATAAAGCTCAGGTTAAAGGAGAATTCACTTTTTTTACAATCTGAGCCTTATTTCGGTAATAAAACAAGTTGTTTTACTCACCCATAGCACTTTGGTGTCATATGGAGCATTTCCGGAGATGTTTTAGATTTGCGATCTCCGTAACGTGAGTTCTCGGGGCACATGTTTGCGGTCTCCAAATAACACAAACTTTAGCACTTTTCAAATCATAGAAGCTCGATGTCTTAGCCTACGCTTTCGTTTGAGTCAAAAGTGCCTCTAGTCCGAGATTTATCCATAGTTTCGAGTAGATGAGGAGGACAGTGCGCATGTGCGGAATCACAGCTGATTTCACTCTCAGCTCCCGGGACCCAAACATGAAACGCAAAGCTGTAAATTATGGCTAAATCTCGGATTACAGGCCACTTTTGACTCAAACGAAAGTGTAGACTAAGACATCGAGCTTCTATTATTTGAAAAGTTCTAAAGTTTGTGTTATTTGGAGACCGCACGCTTGGGGCATATATTATGTGCCCCGAGAACTCGCGTTATGGATATCGCTAACCTAAAACATCTCCGGAAGTGCTCCATATGACACCAAAGTGCTATGGGTGAGTAAAACAAATAAAAATAAGGCTCAGATTGTAAAGAACGTTAATTCTCCTTTAAGTCAAATGTGAGTAACAGACAGAGTAGTGCTTCAGTTAGCTTGATGACAGTTGTAAAGTATCATTTGCAGACTAAAAACAGGTTCATTTTGTATATCTCACCCGAGGGACTTGACGTATACAGACACTGTGTAGGCCCCGGCTGTGCTCGAGTCTCGGACAATGAACGCTCCCTCTTTGTCCTGTAGGGGGCGACACAACACAGCAAATATCACATGAGGAAACACGTTATCCTTGAACAAAATCAGATTTTAGTATTGAACGTTTGTATTTTAAAGGTGCACTGTGTAACTTTTCTGGTGAAATGTCTGCCTCCTACTGTTTCCATGAAGATATTAATGCTTTGACAGATACAGTATGTTCCACAATGGCTATGGTGACCACCGGCATGAAACAGGAAAGGAGGACACTTGTGTCCAAAAAGGAGGACAAAGGCCCTAAAGTGAGGACACCTTGTTTTTTGTTGTTGTTGTTTTTTCCCTCGGGGGATTATTATTATTATTATTATTATTATTATTATTATTATTATTATTATTATTATTATTATTATTATTATTGAGGTCCAACGTGCTCCATAAGCATAAGAAATCCAGGGTTCTCTACAAAGGTGAATGGTAGGTCACTCATTGCGATCATTTGTGCTCCTGCTGTGTTCTCCTGGGCCTTCGCACTGTCAAGGGGCATTTTTTTCTCTCCTTTTCAAACTCTCCTGCAGCGTGAGCTGACTCGTCTTTGGCTGGGTTGCCTGTAACTCGCTGTATTGTGTTGGGTGTTTGTTTTTGAGGTGCCGTATCGGTTTGTTGTGTTAAATGTCGCCCTTTCCTTTCCACCCCTCACAATCCCAAGTTTACATATCCCACCGTTTGCTATTCCAATGTTGTTGTCATCAACTTTATAGTATTTCCAGACCCAGACATACTCGCCAAACATTATAGCGTTCTTATAGCGCTCATTATAGCGCTCTTCTTCTCTCCTCTCTGTACTCGCGCTTTGCGCTTCGAGCTGCTTCCGTGTATTTAACCAATATCGTGTCGCCGCCGCACGTGTTGATGTTTCTGTGTGAAGTCTCACTCTGTGCCACCGCATAACCATAGATCTCATCTAGGATATGTTAAAAAATAATAAGTATACTTGCTACTAGCAAGTGTAAATAATGGGTGCGGATTTATGACGATTTATGCAACGGTGGGCAACGAGAGTCTGAAAGGAGGACAAAATGTAAAAAAGGAGGACACGTGACAGACGGCCGGACAGACAGCTCTAAAACCGGACTGTCCGGACGAAAACCGGACGAATGGTCACCCTAACAATGGCATTAACTTATGTATTGTATGGTATTGTAATGCTCCCTACAACTGTATATAGCTGTGATTTGATATTGTATTTTACATTGTATTACTTATTTTTCTATTTTATTCTGATTTCTACATATACATTTATTATAATTTTTTTTATTTCTATAATTATGTCTCATTTGACACTTGCCTGGAAGAATCCATGACTCATCGCTGTACCAGCGAGTGAGTCTGGTAACGTTTGATCCACAGAATGCGCTGCGGTTGCGCGTAGACAGACAGCTAAGTGAACCAATCAGAGATTGCGCCATCTTGATTCAAAACTGAGGCGGAACTTCCGCTGCCTAAGAGTGACTTTGCGGGCAAAGGCGGGTGCACTGACGTCACCATCTTTGAACGAATCAGAATCGCGGAGTCGGTTTGGAACCGGAGGAGCGAGAGTGGATGGAGAGTGTCCAAATGGTATCGCGGTGTATAGGAAATACAGAGAGATATCATTTGGCTGGCCAGGTAAATTTGACACCAGTCTATTGCTCTTTTTTGCTATTTCATCAATTTTTTGTTACCCTCTGTTAGATATTATATTTGATGAGTGAGCTGCTGTATCCAATTAATTTCCCTTGTGCAGACCGTCCAACAGAAAAGTTACACAGTGAAGCTTTAATGAACAAAACTAACCTCTTCCCTAAGTAGTGCCTCGGCTTTGTTTCGGTTCACTTGTTTACTGTACCACCTAAAACACACAAAACACACGATCTGAAGCTGTATATTACATTTATTTTAATTATTTATTATTAAAAAAAATAAAATGAAAAAATAAATTGTTATATTTATCCAATGATTTTTAATATAAAGTTATTTTTCTATTTAACTTTGCTATTTAAATTCTTTTCTTATTCAAAATCACTGAATTTTCATTTTTACTGTTCAAATAGTGAACGGTAAAAACGTGTGGAGAGGCATAAGTCGTTCGTGCCTCACCTGGACTGACTGTGCTGTAGCTCAGCAGTGACAGATTCTGCGCTAAAGCGGCGGTGAAAAGGCGCCGGGTTAAAGCGGCGGTGAAAAGGCGCCGGGTTAAAGCGGCGGTGAAAAGGCGCCGGGTTAAAGCGGCGGTGAAAAGGCGCCGGGTTAAAGCGGCGGTGAAAAGGCGCCGGGTTAAAGCGGCGGTGAAAAGGCGCCGGGTTAAAGCGGCGGTGAAAAGGCGCCGGGTTAAAGCGCCGGGTTAAAGCGGCGGTGAAAAGGCGCCGGGTTAAAGCGGCGGTGAAAAGGCGCCGGGTTAAAAGGCGCCGGGTTAAAACGGCGGTGAAAAGGCGCCGGGTTAGAGAAGCGGCGCCGGGTTAAAGTGGCGGTGAAAAGGCGCCGGGTTAAAGCGGCGGTGAAAAAGCGCCGGGTTAAAGCGGCGGTGAAAAGGCGCCAGGCTAAAGCGGCGGTGAAAGAGGCTTGTAGTTCCCTGGCCTCATGTGGAGGCACTCGTGAGCCCAGAGATTCTTCTGCAACTCCTGGAGCAGCAGGTTAGAATAAGTGACACAAGATACAATTTAGAGTTAAGTCAAGTTTAATAATCCGTTCAACTTCACTTTTTTCTTCTTGTCTGACCCGACTTTTTAAATGGAGGAGGATTTCATATTAAAGCTGGAGCAGTTTTCTAAACTGGACTTTCGGTCAAACAAGGTTATAATTAAAGGAAGACTAACGCCGGAGCTAAAGAGTTTGCTCCAGAGTACGGGACAAAACACTCGCTATTTTGAAACAGTGTGGTAAATTTGCAAAGAAGCCTCGTTAAACATGAGCGGTCCACCGAGCTAAAAACGTTGCTAATTTAATTTTCTCAGTGCGCTCTGGAAAATGCACTGAACAATAATAATTCATTTTCATCTTCACATCAAAAGTCCAGTCACTTACAGGGAGAGAAACTGGCCAAATTTACTTGCCGACACCTGGTGACGTCATTGATAACGTCAGTGCCTCACCAGCCATGACCCTCACTGCACGTCACTGCTTTAGTATCACACCTCCAGCTGTAGTATGAACAGAATAAAAGACTCACACAAACTGCACCAGGTTTCCAGATTTCTTCTCTGTCACATAATTACTTGGTATGTAGCCTTCCTCCCTGTGAAAAAAATAAAATAAACACGTACGTGAATGAAACAAAGCTCTGTGTATGATTTTAATGAAGAAAATGCATATTATTATATATAGCACTTTATAATATACAGTGGTACCTCACCTTACGAAATTAATTCCTTCCAGAAGTGGTTTCGTAACGTGAATTTTTCGTAAGTTGAGTAGCTATTTCAATGGAAAAAGCCTGATTCGTTCCAAGGCTCCGATCCAAGTATTTTTTTTTATAGTGTAACTTTTTTTTATAGTGTAACATTGTGTTCTGCGTAGAGACTGTAGACCCAGGACTAAACGTGGACTATACCAGGTCTAGACCAAGGTCTAAACCTGGACTAAACCTGGACTAAACCAGGACTAGACCAGGTGGATTAAAGCGCCGCGTGCGGGTCTATTTCCTGGTTTCGTTTCGAGTCACGGCTGAGGCGAGCAGCGAGGGGGACCGCACGCAGTCTGAGCGCATGAACGAGACCTGTGCTCAAACCGTGCCTCCTCTAGACCTCCTCTAGACCTGGTCTAGACCTGGTCTAGACCTGGTCCCCCTCGCTGCTCGCCTCAGCCGTGACTCGAAACGAAACCAGGAAATAGGCCCACGCGCGGCGCTTTAATCCACCTGGTCTAGTCCTGGTTTAGTCCAGGTTTAGTCCTGGTTTAGTCCAGGTTTAGTCCTGGTCCAGTCCTGGTTTAGTCCAGGTCTAGACCTGCTGGCAGCCCCACGCCGGGTCATGCTGCGCTATCACACGTGTTAGAGCGCAGTTTTCTCCCCCCTCCCGCTTCCCCCCACACTTCACTATTAATACATTTTGTTGAAAATCTGTGAAAGTTTGAGTGTTTAAACGAGAGACAAATGTGAGAAAAGTTTAAATCCAGTCTGAGAAAAGCGTATAATGTGTGTGGCTGAGCGCGCATTATTTGAATTTTTCAGATTTCGCGTTTCGTAACTTGAATTTTCTTTCGTATCTAGAGACCAAAATTTAACGTGAAGGCGTTTCGTAACTTGAAATTTTCGTTTGTTGGGTCTTTCGTAAGGTGAGGTACCAATGTAATGATTTTGTGGTGTGATTGAATAATACATAGATTGTGAACCTTGTCAGTGATATAAATGATAAGACTTGGGACAAAATAGCTCAGAAATACAATATTAAGACAAAATGGAATTATGAAGAGCAAACCAAAATAAAGAAAAGAGGAACTTAAATCTGTATACTAAATACTAAAATACTTGTTTTGTTTTATTTTATGTTTTATGTTTATGAGGAGAGGAAGCGAGGAAAGAGAAATCAGACGCAGCCAATAAGTTGCATAATGCGACCATAACCTCATGTCTCATTTCTCTTTCCTCGATATCACCTCCTTGATTCCTCTCCTCGATCCTCCAGCTCCAGATCCTTCAGCTGTCAATCAAATGTGTCAGATTAAGCGGTGTCCTGAAGGAAACCACTTCCTCATCCATTTCTTGCCGAATCGAGGAGAGGAATCAAGGAGAAGGAAGCGAGGAAAGGGAAATGAGAGAGGAGAGGGTGGGGGGATAAATGGCAAATGGTGGAGGTATAGCAAGGACAGAAGAGAGGGGACAGGGTGGGAGAGGAACGAGGAGGGACCGGAGAAATGGTGAAAAAGAAGGAAGGGAAAAGGGCGAAAAGTGAAAAAGACACGACCCCGGTGTATCTGACCCCAGCTGCACTCGCAAGACTACACCTGCAGGGGGAGCTCGTGCAAAAACGACTATTTACGCAGAGGAAAGTACAGTGGAACCTCACCTTACCAAATTAATTCGTTCCAGAAGTGGTTTCGTAACGTGAATTTTTCGTAAGTTGAGTAGCTATTTCAATGGAAAAAGCCTGATCCGTTCCAAGGCCCCGTTCTTTCCGTTCCAAGGTTTGTTTTTTTTATAGTGTAACATTGTGTTCTGCATCCTGATTGGCTAAGAGACTAGACCAGGACTAAAAGTGGAATAAACCAGGTCTAGACCAGGTCTAAACCAGGACTGGACATGGACTAAACCAGGACCGGACCAGGTCCAGACCCGGACCAAACCGGGACCAGACCAGGATTAAATCACCCTGTGCGGCTCCTGCGCTCGCCCGCGCGTGCTCGGCCCCGAGGGGGAGGCACGGCCCGGGCGCCGCGGCTCCAGCCCCGGTGTACATGCGGCCTCGCACTGTGTCGCGCACCTCTCCAGGGATAACTGGCTTGTGGCGGCCAAGCGTTCATAGCGACGTCGCTTTTTGATCCTTCGATGTCGGCTCTTCCTATCATTGTGAAGCAGAATTCACCAAGCGTTGGATTGTTCACTCACTAAGGGAACGTGAGCTGGGTTTAGACCAGGGGTCACCAACCCTATGCCCGCGGGCACCCGGTCGCCCGTGAGCCCCATTTCAGTCGCCCGCAGAGCAGGTTCTAAAAATAGAACAGGTCGCCCTCGTACTTATATAAATAATAATGTTTTACAAAAATGCTGCGCCTTTATATGCACATATTTTAAAGTAGGCTAATAATAAAAACACTTACAGATTTTAAAATTTAAAATATGTTGTCCGAGTTCAAAGTTCACTTATCTGCGCATGACAATTAACCTGTTTGATGCAGCTGGACTCATCCAAAAAAAAAAAAAAAAAAAGACGAGACAGCATGGCGGAGAAGAGAAAGAAATCATATGTTTTTAACACCGACTGGGAAGAAGAGTTCTTTTTTACATGGAAAAGAGAGAAGTGTGTATGTCTCATTTGTGGAGCTACAGTGGCGATTTCAAAACGGCACAATGTGGAAAGTCGCTACGAATCACGGCAGCTTCAACACAAACTTTCCCCTTAAGAGTGCACTTCGAGCTGAGAAAGCACGAGAGTTAAAGGCTGCTTTAGCCAAGCAGCAGTCTTTCTTCACTAGACCACTGAAAAAGGCTAAAAAGGCAACCGAGGCTTCTTTCAGGGCAACAAATTATTTGATAAAAAACAAAAAGACATTTTCAGATGGAGAAACTGTAAAAGGAGCGATGATGATAATTGCTGAGACTATTTTTAAAGACGAGAAAAATGGATCAGATGTCATCTCAACTCTGGCCGATGTACAACTTGGTGCGAGTACAGTGACAAGACGGGTGTCTGCTATTTCCGAAAACTTGAATGAGCAGCTGGACAAGGACTTAGGTGAATACAGGTGGTTCAGCATCCAGAGCGACGAGTCCGTGGACAACAGCAGTACGGCTCAGGTAATGGTGTTTATTATTATTATTATTATTTGAAATCATTCAGCCTGCTTCAATGTTGAAATTATAAGAGTTTGATTTGTTTAAAACAAAAAAAGGAGTTGAAATAATGTTAAATTTATTACTACATTACCACATTACTAGTATATTTTTGCTAATCTAATTGTGACATGTTCATTTGCACAAAATAAATGTCGCTTTGACAATGAAACACAAATGTGGTCATTTACACATAACTAATGCATGTATGCATACATTGTGATCAAATAAATAATAATACAGCATAAAAGTGCATTATTTAGACTTTTGAATTATCTTAATTGAGCTGGTAGCCCTCGTATTATTTGATGACCTTAAGGAAGCCCTCGGCTTTGAAAAGGTTGGTGACCCCTGGTTTAGACCGTCGTGAGACAGGTGAGTTTTACCATACTGATGATGTGTTGTTGATAGTAATCCTGTGTCTCTGCTCCCCTCGCGCGTTCGGCGCTATATTGAGCCGTGCCCCTCCCCCCCCACGCTTCACTATCAACACATTCCATTGAAAATCTATGAAAGTTCGAGTGTTCAAACGAGAGAGAAATGCGAGAAAAGCCCAACTCCAGTCTGAGAAAAGCGTAGAATGTGTGTGGTGAGGCATTTACAGCCCTAAAACATGTAGAACAATTGCAAAATACAAAGTTGTCCTACCTCGTGGACCTCTCCCACCGCGGGCCACCTCTGGAACCTAACCCCGTGTGTGTTGATAAAGTGTATTTACGTTTCGGGGCGTGAATCTGAGCGCGCATTAATTTAATTTTTGAGATTTCGCGTTTCGTAACTTGAATTTTCTTTCGTATCTAGAGACCAAAATTTAACGTGAAGGCGTTTCGTAACTTGGATTTTTCGTTTGTTGGGTCTTTCGTAAGGTGAGGTACCACTGTAACACAAAAAGTTACGCAATGAATCTTTAACTGAGCGAAGTGGTCACTCACCCGTACTTGTTGCGCGCTTTGTACCAGTTGACGTCACATTTTTCCATGATGACGTACTCCTCTCCCTTCTTCAGGCTCAGGTCGTGAGGTTCTGCCCCAGGGAAATCGTAAAGGGCGACCACCACCACCTTCTCGGGAGGAGGAGGAGGAGGAGGAGAGTCTGAGGAGGGAGAGAGGGGGGCGGGGGGGGCCGGGCGACGCTGGGGGGAGGATGGGGGGAGAGGAAAGAGTGAGAGGACGGAGAGAATGGTGAGAAAGGAAGGTCGAGGGTAGAGAGAGAGATCAAGAGGGAGGGGAGGATAGTGAGGTGAGAGAGAGAGGAAGACGGAGGGGAGAATAAAGAGAGGAAGAGGATGGAAGGAGGGAGAGAAACAGAAACAGGTGAGAGAGGGGAGGGAGAGCAAAATAAGGAGAGCAAGAGGGAAAAGAGGAGAGATAGAAGTTGAGGGTAAAATGAAAGATAGAGGGAAAAAAAGACAGACAGCAAAAAAGAGTGGAGAGACAAAGAAGATGGTGGGGAGACAGGGAAGGAGGTGAGGAGACGGACAGAAGGGGTGGATGGAAAGGGGGGAGGAGAAAAAAGAGAGAGCGAAAGGGAGGGAAGGAAGATTAGAGGAGAGGAGGGATAGAAAGGGGGAGACAAAGAGGGGTGGGGTTAGAAATGGTGAGAGATGGAGGTATAGAAAGAAAGAAATGTAGAGAAGAGATGACAGAGGAGGGAATGGAGAAAGTTTAGAAGAGAGAGGGAGTTAAGGAGGGAGAGAGAGCGAGAAAGAGAGAGAGTAGGGGTGGTGAGAGAGAGGGAGAGGGAGAGAGATCGAGAGGGGTTGAAGGTAGAGACAGAGCCAGAGAGAGGGAGATAAAGGGGGGATAAGGAGAGGAAGTGAGGGGAAACAGAAACAGGAGAGCGAGAGGAGAGGAGGAGGAGGAGAGAGAAAGAGAGAGAGGGGGGGGGTTGAGGGTAGAACCAAAAGACAGAGAGGAAGAGAAAGCAAAAGGGAGAGATGAGAGTTGAGGGGGAGAGAGAAGGAAATGCAGAGAGATAGGAGAGATAGACAGAGAAAGTGAGAGGGAGGGGAGAGAAAGAAGCAGAGAGCAAGAAGATGGAGATGAGAAGACGGACAGAAGGGGTCGAAGGAGAGTAAGAAGGAGGAGAGAGAGAGAGAGAGACGGTGGGGAGGCAAATGACAGGAGGGGGAATAGATAGAGAGGGGGAGAGAGAGTAAAAAAAAAAAAGCAAAGGATGGAGGTGGGATAGAGTTATAAAGAGATGTCTCCAATTCATTTTCTGTTGAATGACGTGTGTGTGCAGACTCTTACCCGCTCCTCTCCTGGAATCGGGGGCAAGGGCTTTCTGGAAACTACAAAAAAAGAAAGAAAGAATGAAAAAAAGAGGAAGAGAAACAAAAACTGTGCAGGTGCAGTCACTCAAGCGACGCCTTCAGTGTGATTCACTGCACACACGTGGGTACCGCTACTTCCTGTTTGACACTAAGAGTTTTGGTAAACGTGGTGTACGGAGCTGGAACAGTGGCTGAGCGGTTTGTCTCTCAGCAGAAAGGTCGCCGGTTCAACTCCCACGATGTTTGGGCCTTTCTGTGTAGAGTTTGCATGTTCTCCCTGTGTCTGGGTTGGTTCTTTCTATGTGCTTCGGTTTCTCGCACCAACCCAAAGCATGACCAGCTCAAGATCTGGAGAGGGATCCCACTGTTCCTGACAGATTTAATCCAGAGACACTGAAGGATGGGTCAAATGTAGAGGACAAATTCCCTACGGGGACAATAAAGTCGGGCTGGGAATTAGGGCCTGACCAATATATCGATATATGGGCACTTGGAGACATAACGGCTATCTTGACCATATGGGCTTATAATAATAATAATAATACATTTTATTTATAAAGCGCTTTTCAAGACACTCAAAGACGCTGTACAAGAGGTCAAATCAGTAATAAAACAAGTAACAAAACAATAAACAATCAGAAAAACATTAAACATTAAGAACCATTAAAAGCAGTTTTAAAAAGGTGAGTCTTGAGCAATTTTTTGAAGGTGGGGAGCTCAGAGCAGTCACAGGTTGTGGGAGTGAGTTCCAGAGGGTGGGGGCAGCAATGGAGAAGGCTCTGTCACCCCAGGTTCGGAGCTTGGTCCTGTAGGGGAGGGACAGGAGGTTGGTGTCGGAGGAACGGAGGGAGCGGGATGGGATGTGGCGGTGCAGAAGGTCAGAGAGGTATGATGGAGCCAGGTTATGGAGGGCTTTCTGGGTCAGGAGGAGGACACATAGTCCACATCAGCAGATTATACCTCATTATAAAGCTCAGACTCTCTTCAGAGGTGTGGACTCGAGTCACGAATTTGATCACTTTAGACTCGACTCGACAAAATGTACAAACACTTGCAACTCGACTTGGACTTCAGTATCAATAACTCGTGACTTCACTTGGACTTAGGCCTTTTGACTTGTGATGACTTGCTACGTCCAATGAAAAAAAAACTCTAAAAGTATGTTGATAAGGACCGCACTCGTACTTGTGAATCTGCGAAAATGTATGCAAAGAGCATGTGTGCGCGGCTTGCACAACATCCAGTCACAGTAGATCTACGTTGCTTTGATTCGACCGCATCCAAGGCAAATTGCACAACAAATGATGCGGAAACAAGCATCCACGCGCCAGTTTGCAAAATGATGCCGAAGGTAAAGGGGACTCGAAATTACTTTGACTTCGTGAGCTTTGACTTGGGACTTGACTCGGCACTTGGATACTCTTGACTCGGGACTTCACTCGGACTTGAGTGCAAAAGACTTAGACTTACTTGGGACTTGCCCAGCAATGACTTTGTCCCACCTCTGCTCTATATTATGTCAATTTAATCCAATTTACAGACAGATAAATGTCCCAATATGTGGCGCTGCATCAATATTTATCTGCAGAGTAATTTGTCTGTGTCTGTGATGCCGTACTGCCCTTGAATGCATCCCCAGAGTCACGGCACGTCACTCACATGCTCTTGTTTACACCAGTGCGCTTTGGCTTTAAATGCTCTTGTGTCTGATCTAAGATATTAACTATAAATAAAAGGTAACTTCAGCTCAGTATAGGCCAGTAACAAAGCTGCTAATTGTTTTTATCAAAGTGCAAGTGCGGAGAAGAGAGGAGTGTCCCATAGACAGAGGACCCACGCAGCTGCTGTCAACATGCTGGATTATATTATTATTATATTATATATATATTTTTTTTACAGATTTTCATTTTGAGTCAAATGCAAATGTGCCGGGTTTGAAGCTACTGCTCGTTCTTTCTCATTGGTTTGCGCTTAGCTGCTCTAAGCTACCACAAATAAACAGCCCGTTTTCTCTTACGCATATAATTATTTACTGCAGCGCACACGCATTTACCACTAAAGACTAAGCGGTAGTTTACTTACTTTGTTTACTGGATAGAATGTCATGCAAAAAATGCCACTAGGCCGAGCTACGGTCTTTAAATATGATCATCAGGAGACAGAATAACAGTAACTTTATCCTAAATCAATACAATTTAAAATCCAATAGAGCCAAACCTAAGTTTATAATCAGTTGAAGATTTACAGGGAATTTTTACATCACTAAATACTTTATATTGGCTGTTACATCAGCTATCGGCACCTCCAAAGAACCTTTTATCGTTACATATCAGATCCAAAAAAATCCATTTGCCTGGTTTACACAGACCATATCACAGTGAGATATGGTCTGGGAGCACCTACTGAATATCTCGTAGTGGAGGTGTGGTTTACGATCGCCAACGGCCGTTTATTGGGCGTTACAAATGTCTATCATTTGGCATATACGTAGCCCAGAGCCAATCATGTCAGTTGTCAGTTCAAACTACAAGCTTCCGTTTGTCGCGTAGTACGCGTCACCGTCTTTCCACCCCTCCCTGCTCTCTGATTGGCTCCCCAAATCAGGAGCCCTCACTTAGCCTAGTTGCCAGGCTGTCTTTTAGATCAGAACAATCGTGCAAAGCTGCCTGAGATTTCCCAGGTTAAAAATCCATATCTATACAGATATACAATAATAAAGATACTGTGTCACCACATTTTTATAAAGATATATCGATATTTCTTATGTAAGTTTGTGTGTGTTTTTTTGTGGATTCTTACTGTCTCCAAACAGGTTGTACTCTTCACATCCGGGAGCCATCTTTTCCACCTGCCGACAGCAGACCCACGCCCCCTCCTGCCAAAAATTAGGGTGGAACTTGGCCACCACCGTTGAGTTCGCCTTTATCTCTGCTCAGATAAAACACAGGGAAACACACAATGATTCTACATTATTTCATGTTTTTGGTGGTTTACAGGTTACACACTGCAAGAGAAATCTAGGCAAGTTAAGATGACTTTAATTAATAAATCATTAATAACATCTTGCTACACTTAAAGGTGCACTGTGTAACTTTTCTGGTGGAGGGTCCATCATATGGTGTGGAAATGTTATTGTTTTGTCTGGAATGTTTCACAGTATGGTACTAAACCTTTCTATCTCCATGGAGGCCAAACCAGACGACCCCGCTCACAGTCACAATGCATGCAGTAAAATCACCTGTAATTGAATAAATGTAAGGTAGAGCTGT